>PVKV010008182.1:0-89784 GCA_004027835.1 Alouatta palliata
CTGGAGTGCAATGGCGCGATCTCGGCTCACCGCAACCTCCGCCTCCTGGGTTCAAGCAATTCTCCTGCCTCAGCCTCCCGAGTAGCTGGGACTACAAGCACGTGCCACCATGCCCAGCTAATTTTTGTATTTTTAGTAGAGACGGGGTTTCACCGTGTTGACCAGGATGGTCTCGATCTCTTGACCTCGTGATCCACCCACCTGGGCCTCCCAAAGTGCTGGGATTACAGGCGTGAGCCACCGCGCCCGGCTTCAAAAACTCTTTGATTCACATGTAGGCATTCTATACTGCATGGTCTTCCTTCTCTCAGCTTTACAGAAAATACTCATGAAAAAGTTTACAAAAAAATCCCCTAAAATGTCAAAAACTGCAGATAGCAGAAGAAAATAAAAGAAAACTAATTGGCAAATTCCACAGATTCACTCTTAGTGCATTATTAGTGAGGATATGTTGAGAAATACATTATTGGAATACCCATCACATCTCCACCCTCATGAACCAATCTCTTTTAGCTTCAAACTTTCCTTCTGAAGCTCCTTCACTTCTCTCTACCTTTCTAGAACTGGAGTGAGTTGGGGCCTTGCTCTGGACTGGGCTTTCAACCTCTTTCAGCTTTTGACATGTCTTCCTCACTACACTTAATTACTTCTTGCTTTTGATTTAGAGTGAGAGGTATGGCTTTTCCTCTCACTTGAACACTTAAAGGTTGTTAGTTAGGCCTCAGTAGGATTATTAATTGGTCTAATTTCAAAATTTTTGTGTCTCAGTGAATACTAGCCAGGCCCGAGGAAAGGGAGAGAATGAGGGAATGGCCAGTTGGTGGAGCACTCAGAACACAAACATTCGTCAATCAATTTCACTATCTTGTATGAGCACAGTTTGTATTGCCCCCAAACAATTACAATACTAACATCAAAGATCACTGAACATAGATCATCATAATGAATATAATAATAATGAAACAGCTTGAAATATTGTGGGGATTACCAAAACATGACATGGAGACATGAAGTGAGCACGTTATTGAAATAATGGCACCAGTAGACTTGCTTGACACACGGATGCCACGAACCATCAATTGTAAAAACACAGTATCCGTGAAGTGCTATATAATGAGGTTTGCCTACGGAACATCACAGAGAACTACTTCCTTCCCCACTTCCTACTTGTTTCCTAAGAATTAAAAATATTTTAAAATGACGTGCCTAATTGCTATAACATTTACTTCATAAGAGTTATTGTCTGAAAATTGTGCTTGCCCTTTTATTTACCTTCAATTTATAAGCCCTCAAAAATGCCCTATAAGACTTTTCTCTCTCCCTTTGAGAGAAATGCTTTAAAATAAACATTTCTAAACACTCCATTCAAGACCCATGAATGATATAAAATATTAAGCCAGGTACAAATTGCCTATTATGATTTATAATATCCAGTCAGTGATATGGTAGTGTTCAAGAAAAGTTTACTTGACTTTCACTCAAGTTTTCATAGATGAAATGCTTTGTGACACAGCTAACTCACTGTGTAAAATGTGCCCACACATTGGGAAAATCTGAGGAGCCTTGAGATGAGTCCTTTGCCTACTGCTTACTCTTAATACAATATAATAAAAGCATTTATTGTTTATCTAGATAGAGTGAAGTAGTATGCCATACTACTTAATAGGTCTTAAATGTGTTAATATTTATACACTGCAATATTGTTATTTATTTTTCTTCTCTATTACCTAATAAAACTCCTTGAGCTCTTAGGTGATTTAAAAGCAATGCCATATAATTTATCTTTGTTAAACCAACAGATGCTAGAATCCTAGAAAAAAAAAGGAAATAAAAACTACGTTTATCTATAGTAAGAATGAGCAGAAACTGCCAGTTTTCACAATTTCTTTCGTAAAATTATCTGCTGTATTCAAAGCTTGCTTCTTCATTCTAATAAAAGAAAATGAGCATCCAATGATATTTACTAATAGTGACAGGAAGAAATAAGAACAATTTTATATTTTTAAAAAATTGGTTCTTACTCCCTTATTCCTTGGTTTGCTTTTTCTTTACTTTATGAATATTACAACCAGAATGTTTGTTAACTAAACAGAAGAGATAGAGTGTTACTTAAAAAATTCACAGCAATAATTTCATTATGTTGTACTTTAAGTTCATCATGTTACTTTGTTACAATAATGCTTCTGGAAAGTCAAAAATTTGAAGATAAAACACATTTAAAGTGTAAAGATGATATAAAAATTACTTTGACAATAAATTATTTTTTAAGGTTTTAGATAATTAAAGATAGCATGATCTCATTTTATAAAATATAAACTAACCCTCCCAGAAACACAGACACACATACACACCTATGTATACATACTAATTGTTTATGCATATATACCTCTGAATAATCATAGGATAAATTTTTGAATCACCTTTTACTTTTAGCTTCAAAGTACCACATTAACCTACTTTTTCTCTTACATCTCAGTCCTTTATTCCTGTTTTCCTTTGCTGGTGTCTATTCCTTCTAGTCCTTTAAACTTCAAAATCAGTCAGGGCTCTGTTCTTGGATCTATTCTCATCTCATCTATAATCACTTCCTAGGTGATTTCATCCACTCACTATCTTTAAATACCATCCCTATGCTGATGACCCTGGATTTATATCTCCATTCTGAATCTCTTTCCTGACCCAAAACTCATATCCTACTTACATTTTCACTTGAATGAGATATGATCATCTCAAAGTTAACATGCCTAAAGTTAAACTTCTAATTCTTAAACCACTCCAAACTTGCTCTAACAGTCTTCCTATCTCACTTTATGACAACTCCATCTTTCCAGTTGTTTTGGCTTAAATATTTAAAGGCATTCATGAATCCCCTCTTTGATCTATACCCCACATCTAATTCATTAGCAAATCCAGGTAGCTTTTACCTTCACATTATACCCCAAATTCAATCACTTGGCTAGTCCTACACTGGTTCAAAGCTGTAGCTGTCCTCAATTATTGCAAATCTTTGTAATCTGCCTCATTCACCTTGTTTCCCTTTATGTCTCTTTTCAGCACAGTCAACATAAAAATTTAAAACCAGAGGGAGCTAATTCCACTGTTTTGTCAATATTCTCTAATCTATTTTTAAAATTGACTTCATAGAAAAAAACAAAGTACAGTCATGCATCACATAACAATGTTATGGGCAACAACAGACCACATATACAATGGTGGTTCTGTAAGACTATCATGGAGCTGAAAAATTCCTATCACCTAATGGTGATGTTACAGCCCTTATAAGATCATAGCACAATGCATTACTCACCTGTGTGTGGTGATGCTAGTATTAAAAATCTATTGCACTGATAGTATTAGAAAAGTATAGCAATACAATTATGTACAGTATGTAATACTTGATAATGATAAAAATAACTATGTTTATGGTTTATGTTTTTATTAGAATACATGTTTTTTTAATAACTTTTAGAGTGTACTCCTTTTACTTATTAAAAAAAAAAAATCCCTACAGCAGCCGAAGGCAGATCCTTCTGACGGTATTCCAAAATAAGGTATTGTTATTGTAGAAGATGACAGCTCCCTGCCTACTGCTGTCTCCGAAGATCTTCCAGTGGGATAAGATGTGGAGGTGGAAGACAACAATATTGATGAACCTGATCCAAATTTATTCTTCAATTTAGGCTAATGAATGTGTGTGTGTGTGTGTGTGTGTGTGTGTGTGTGTGTGTCTTAGATTTAGTGACAAAGTTGAAAATGTAAACAAGACATTAAAAAGTTTAAAAATGGAAAATAAGCTATAAAGATATAAAGAAAAATATTTCGTACAGTTGTATATGTATGTTTTAAGCTTAGTGTTTTTACCCCCTAAAAAACAAATGTTTTTAAAGTAAAAAGTTTATAAAGTAAAATATTACAGTAATCTAGGGGTAATTTCTGACTGAAGAAAGAAAATACTTTTTAAAAACTTAGTGTAGCCTAAGTGGGCCATGTTTGCAGAGTCTGTGGTTGTGTACAGTACAGTAATATCCAGGCCTTCGCATTAACTCACAAATTACTCACTGACTCACCCAGGGCAACTTTCAGTCCTGCAAGCTTCATTCATGGTAAGTGCCACATACAGATGTACAGTATTTTATCTTTTATACCATATTTTTACTGTACCTTCTCCGTATTTAGATATGTTTGAATCCACAAATACTATTGTGTTTCAATTCCCTACAGCATTAAGTGCAGTAACATGCCGTACAGGTTTGTAGTGTAAGAGGAATAGGCTATAGCCTATTTGTGTAAGTACACTCTGATTTCACAAGAACATAGCAACAGTTGCATAACCACATCATTCCTCAACAACACATTTAGAATATATCACTGTTCTTCAGCAATGAGTGACTGTACTTATTATGATATGGATCCTTGGTTCTCCTCCACTCTATACCCACCAGGCAATTCAATCACATTCTGTTATTTCCTTTCCTTTTATTTTATCCATACAAATCTACTTGCTGTCCTCATATATGCTAATCAGACTACCTACTCAGAGTTTTTGCTCTTACTATTCCATTTGGCTAGAATTTTCTCTGCCAGAGTTTCTGCATGAATGGTCTGATCAATCCCTCTATGATGTTTTCCCTGGCCACTCAATCCAATATTTCAGTATGTGCTCCACCAACAATTCCTATCTCTAACCCAATGTTATCTTTCTCCTTAGCACTTACCTTTGTTTTTTTAATTTCCTTTTGCTTTTATGTATTCTTCATCAAAATATAAGGTTTGTGAAGAAACATGATTTTTTTGTTCATTCTATAGCCTCAGGGCCTACAACAGTTTCTGGAACATGGTAGAGCTCAATAAGTACTAACAATAATTTTCTCTAAACAATAGAATTAGAAAAAGGGAAAGACTTTCAGTTCTTTACACATGATTTTAAAGAATAAGATAATGAGTGACATT
Source organism: Alouatta palliata (assembly GCA_004027835.1). Classification (NCBI taxonomy): domain Eukaryota; kingdom Metazoa; phylum Chordata; class Mammalia; order Primates; family Atelidae; genus Alouatta; species Alouatta palliata. The sequence goes on from PVKV010008182.1 coordinate 4,951, forward strand.
TTCTTTCAAAATACTTTTTTCAAAACATATTTCAAAAATAATATGATAGAACATTTCTTTATAAAATTAGAAGTTCTAGTAACAACTTTCCCACTGGGTAAGCATTTGAAAATTTAGGGTCAGAATACTTAATCTTCCTGTCACATCATGTTCACATAGATTCAAAAATGAAAAGCATTGTTAATTGCTCATGCAGGTGAAATGAATGACTTACTGTTACAACTCAGGACAACTTGGCAAATTAATAATTTATTTATACAAAGCTAAGGAAGTTTTAGGTTAGTGTGCCTGTGAGGTCTGTCTATATGTGAAGATTCCACCATAAAAGCAAGACACCAAGAATTTTGCGTAGAAAGCAGCTCCAAAAAGAGCAATAGGATGGGAACACCAATGTGCAAATTCAGATTTCTAGGTAATAAGATAAAATTGGGTGGAGGAAACTGCTGATGATGGATAAAAAATGGGGCCTGGGAGTTTGGATTGGGATTTAGGTGAGGAGCTTCTGTACAAAATTATAGAACTCTGAGAAATCCACTTAAGTGTACAACCTCCACTGGGATATGGTAGAAGTTGGCAATGACTTAAGTCAGAATGTAAAGCAGTGATTAAAGCAGAAACCTGACTGTGAATGGCACTCATAACAATAGGGAGAGAGACAACTGAAATGAGTGATTAGAGGTGAATTGTCTGCAAAAGAGGGTCAGCTTTGACTAGAGAAGGTAGTCAGCACTGGAATTAAATAACTCTTATTCACTCTGGTATCAAGGATTGGGGATTCAATGAAGGAATGCAGTGGTCACTCATGGGGCAAAGTGCTGTGGGTCCTGCTGCCTAGATTCTGAAGCAGCTACTGCATGATTATATTCTGTCTCATGTTTATATTGGCCTGGGCCCTGCACTTACAGAGTTGGGGTGACATGGGATCATAGGGATCTAGCCAAGCAGTTTTTTCCCCAAAAACCTTTTTTTCACTGTTAACAATTATCTGCATTTATAATTAAGCCAATACTTGCTTGAATCTTTTTTAAATGTCACTCTGAGCTGAGCATTGACAATAAAACAATAAATAAGACAGACTCAGTTCTTACCCTACAACTCTCCTTTCATTCTGTAAGCAATAGCTCATCCAAATTATTGGGTACAGAGAGGAGTGAGAGGCAAAGAGACAAGTCCTTTTCCCAACTTGTGATTGTTGTCACTTTTCTGACAGATACTGCTTGGCAGCTGGTACCTTCTGTATGGTGGGTATCCAAATTCCAGTATGTTGTCAAGCTCTGATATGAGATTTTCACATGTTATTCTGAGGCTTCTAACCATAGATCTTCCATAATTTGGGGGATATTACTTTAATGTTACCTCTTTCATTATCTCAGCTCCCAGAACACCTCATAGCCTCTAACTGCTGGTGTCACCTGGATTGAATACAAGCAAAACAGCTAGAGCCCAATAATCTCATGGTATATTCACTCGTGGGAAACAGCCACATACCTGCCTCACCAATTGGTAAGACTTCAGGTGATTTTGACATTATCGCTCCTCCTTTTGTGCTAAGTCATTCCCTGCCCTTTAAATAGGCACATCACCATAAAGCAGGAGTAAACACACACTGGAGATTCAAAGCCAATCTCCCCTTCTTACAGATACTCTTGATTTCTACCTTTTACTTTATTGGACTTTGGAGAAGTGGTGAAGAAGAGTACCCCTTTTCTCTTTCTCAGTCATCTCTATAGATTCTTTATGGAAATGATGCATGTTGCAGGGTTGGGAGTAGGGTCAATTTTGCTGCCTTTGAATAAACCTAAAAGAGAATTGTCTGCCTTCAGTTATGGGAGTTTTGTTTGTTTGTTTGTTTGTTTGTTTTTTAACAAAGAAAAAGGATATAGGGATATTTAGTATCTTTTGTTTTCAACTGTGAAAACAAGTTGACAATTATAGTAAATCCAATAAGCACTCTTTACCAACAAAATCCTAAACTGGCAAATATCAAAAATAATAAATATATGAAAAGAAAACAAAGTAATTTGGCAGGTCTGGCAGATTAAGAGGTTTTAAAAATTCTCCTTGTGAGCCCATTTAGCTAAATCCAGATGATCAAAAGGGTTAATGAAGTGAAGATTTAAAAGGAAAAGGAACTCAGATAATGGTAGGGAGAATAAATAGCGAGTAAGTGAAAAGTTCCTAGACTGTGATAAGAGCAGATGTAGCAAAGTGTTGGCAGAGGTAGTGTGAGAGTGGATGGAAGTGAACACAAGAGAGATGATTGTGGCTTCAAATTAAGAGGCAGAGATGACTCCATTGAAGTAGGATGTATTTTATGGTAGAGGTAAGAGAATTTGCTAATTGAATGGATGGGGGTTCAAGCAGTGAGACAAAAGGAAAATAAAAATTTACCCTATGGTATTTTACTTCAACGGCTGTTGAAGTAAAGATGATGTTATCATTTACTAAAAAAAAGTAAAAACTGTTTTTGTTTTTTTTGTGTGTTAGTTTACTGGGTCTGCCCTAACAAAATATCACATGTTGGGTGACTTAAACTACAGAAGCACATTTCTCACAGTTCTAGAAACTAGAAGTCTGAGATCAAGCTGTTGGCATGTTGGTTTTTTCTCAGGCATCTCTCAGTGGCTTGTATATAGCCATATTTTCCTGTATCTTGACTTGGTCTTCTTTCTATAACCGCTTTTTTTCCAAATTTCATCTTTTTATAAGGACACAAGTCATGTTAGATTAGGGTCCAGTCTAATGACTTCATTTTAACTACTTTATTGGGGGTTAGGACTTCAAGAAAAACTGTGTTACACAATAGTTATTTTATTTATTTACTTATTCAGTAAGTCTTAAACAATCATAGCTACACTGTTGAATGCTAGCATTATTTTACATGCTTGATATATATTAACTCATCTTAATCCCCCAAACCCCTGTGAGGTAAGACCTATTACCATTTCCTTTTCATAGCTGAGAAAGCTAACAGATTAAGAGACTAAGTAAGTTGTCCGAGGTCAAGCAACTTGTAAGATCAAAGCTGAGAACTGAACCCAAACACCCTGACACTAGAGTCCATTCAATCACTACACCATGCTGCCTTCTCTGTAAGTACAATTATGTAACTCAGCATCTTTGAAATGATACCTATATGCCTGTCATGGGCTAGCACAAAGAAATAGCAACAGTGCTACCAGGTTAGGCCAACCTAGCATCCACAGCAGACATTCATCCTGGACGAGTCTTTCAATGTGGCAGTCATTTATGCCCTGCAAATAATAGGTTATAGAGAAAAGAAGGAGTTTGGGCACGATGAGGTTAGAATTTTGGTAAAGGTGTCAGAACAACATGCAATAAACTTGACCGGAACTTTAGTGAGTCTACAACTTTCTCAAGAAGGGCTCACATTTAGTATCATCATCAAGCTATAATGAGCCCAGGAGTATAGTTGGGTCTGAGTCTAAGGGTAAATGAAGCAGGAAGACTGGGCAGAAAAAGATAGAACAGGACTGGAGTTGGTCATTCCTGATAAAGCATACATACTCAGGATAGTTCCCTCCTTTGCTTCCAAATTAAAGTGGATTTCATTTCCCTGCAAGGTGAATTTCTGCTCCAGCTCTACACTGCTTATATTTAGCAGCAGCACTTCATGTTAAAATTAAATTTGGAACCACTTAAGAAAGAATTTGGACACAGTCCAAAGATAGTCAGAAAGTGAATGAAAATCTTTTTAAAATCTTTGTTGGTGATGGAAAATCCGGCGCAGGAAATCTGTCTGGCAGCAAACCTATCTTTTGTAACAAGAAATCAAATGTTCATGACAACATTCTTTGTATTGCAATGGATTATTTGTGTCTTTGCTATTAATGCTTTCAGGAAATATATTTATTGAGAGATAATCATCTTTATATGTCTACTCTATGTACCATGAGAATAAGAAAGACTCAGATCTGAGCTATGCATTTGGAGTGGAATTGCTGTGAATAAGAAGCTCATGCTTTGAAACAGGAGGGATGCATAGCTAAGTGACATACTTTATAACTAAGTTCATAATAAGTATATGATTAGTTTAGAGGGAGGAGAGAGGAAGTTTTGTGGAGTGCTGTAAAACTGTGAAGTCAGAAATATATAGTTGAGGATTTAGGAACACAGGTTCTGAACACATAACCTTGTATTTGGCTCAACTTTGTAGAAACAGCAAGTAAGAATAAGGCCAAAAAGTTAGGTTATCTCCTGTTTCTACCTCAGTTTCCTTTTTATGTCTTTGAAGTAAATGATATCATGTGACACATTTAGCATAACATCTAGGAAAAATATTAGCCACTAATTGTATTACCATTTGTCAGCATTATTTTAGAAGAAGCAAGGGCTAATATATGAAGGTCTTGACAAATATATTAGGTTGCATTTGAAATTGTAGACAGTGATAAATTCTTGAGTGGGGTGGAGTGGAGGGAGTTGACAAACTGAATTAAATGATACAATTTCATTTTACAGTACATTGAAGCTAAATTAGAAAAGAATAATAAGAATTTATTACTTTGTTTTCTTCCCAGGTATATGAATCTTCATGTACATAGATTACCTAGTTGGAAGTTGAGAAAACTATTTGATTATTTAGAAATGCTCTATTTCTATATTTTCAATAATCTAGGCATTTAAACCAGGCCCCCTTTCTTTTTCTGACTATTTGGGGCTATTTTAATAATTGTACATATTTTCTTTTTTTTTTTTTTTTTTTTGAGACAGAGTCTCACTCCATCACCAGGCGCCAGGCTGGAGTGCAGTGGCACGACCTCAGCTCACTGCAACCTCAGCCGCCCGGGTTCAAGCAATTCTCCTGCCTCAGCCTCCCAAGTAGCTGGGACTACAGGCACGCACCACCACGCCCAGCTATTTTTTTTGTATTTTTAGTAGAGACGGGGTTTCACCGTGTTGACCAGTACGGTCTCGATCTCTTGACCTCGTGATCCGCCCGCCTCGGCCTCCTAAAGTGCTGGGATTACAGGCGTGAGCCACCGCGCCTGGCCAATAATTGTACATATTTTCAAAAGTGGAGAGTAGAGGCTTGGAATGGAGATAGAACACAAAGTAGATTTTTCTACTTGCCTGGAGAAGTGTAATTCTATTGACCAACTCAGGACTTATTTGTGGCTTTCATTGTTTCTCATTATTCCCTCTTCCATGAATGTACTGATGGGATTACTCTCACGTTCTGGGAGAAGAAACAGTGAGAGAAATCACTAGACAATGGACAGTTACGCAATTTCAGAGCACAACTTTCTGGTATATATATTAAGTATTTTGTGTTTAATTAGTAGTTTAACAGTTCAAGTTGCATGTTTTTAATTATGCATAGCTGTAATGAAAAGAAATATTTGCCTGTATCTCATTTCTTTCATAGGAACACTACTAATTACTAAATAATGGTTTCATGACTTGGAACTGGGTTAACCAGTTATATATTAAGTATTTTGTGTTTAATTAGTAGTTTAATAGTTCTAATTGCATATTTTAATTATGGAAAACTATAATGAAAAGAAATAATGCCTGTATCTCATTTCTTTCACAGGAACACTACTAATTACTAAATAATGGTTTCATGGCTTGTAACTGGGTTAATCACAGATGTTGTATACTATACCAGTTTTTTAATCAATATCAGACAGTATATCAAACACAGTTACAAATCCATATATACATATATATACATATAAGATAGAAGCATGCCCTACACCAGTTGGACTGTAGGATTATTCCATTACCGTCACCTTTAGTTTAAAAACATACTGTTACTGTAAGAGTAAATAAACTCTGCTTTAGCTAATTCAAATGTTCTTAGTAAATTTTGGTTATTGTCTGAAATATTAATTTTATTTGTAAAATGTGAAAAATACTTCATATAGTGAAATAATTTGAGAATAGCAACTGAATACATACTTTCTGATGATAGCTGTGAAGAATAAGTCTCTAGCTTAACTTAAATGTTTATTTAACTTTGTATTGTTATAATGGCATATATATCAGTCAACAGAGCAGCTTAAGTTTAATGTTTGCTGGAAGTTCATTTATTTGTACAAGATTTATTTTCAAATCCATACAGATGAGTTCAGAGTAATTGGCAGCATTCTGGAAGAGTTCTCTCAATCTTCTTTCCTATTCCTTGCAATATTATTTGTGTTGAATTTTGTGTAAACATTCCAGTACTATTGATCAAGAATATTAGTGCATTTTGATTTGCACAGATGGAACCAAAAGTAAGTAACACAAACACTGATAGAAAATAAAACATTTACGTTTCTTCCAAAGACTGTAAGAGATTAAAAAACGTAAAGACTTGTAACAAATTTCCTTACCTTTCCCCACTTAGCAGTGAGACATTGCTCATTTACATTTCTACATGGCATCAGTACAGAATGCAAGCATTTCTTTGAAATCAGATATTTCTATGGACTGTCAGATTCTAGAGTGGGTGCAAAGGAAGAAAAGGCTGGGTAGAACAAAAGTAGTGAGGGATTATGAGAAATGTAGTAAGGTATGGTAACTCAGTAACAGTGTTACAAATACAAGGGGAACAAAAATAACACTTGAAATATAGACATCCTAATACTTCAATTGACTTAGTCTGTGCCATTGTATTTTCTCATGCCCCCTGGGATCAGAAAATATGGAAAATATAGTAGAAGACTGTAAAATGATTAACTATAAGCCATTGTTGCCATGCTTCCGGACTTAGAATTTTTGGAAAATAGATTTGAATGTGCTTGTGCTTCAGCCTGGAATATTCAAACAGCCTCCTACCTGGGGTGAAACTAAACTTCCTAATGTACTGATTTAGCACTTTTCATTCTTCTCAGAGCACTTAAGAGTGGATTAAAACTCTAATGGCCACTGTTCCCCATTCACAGACTGTTTTGTTTGGCTCATACTATATGTTTAAAAAGCCAACATATTAAAATTGCCATATATAATATACAAATTCAACATCTAGCTTTTTGTAGAAATTGGTAAATCTAGCAATACAAGCCCCAATTTCCTTGTTGCGACAATAGAATGGAATTGAGAAAGGCACACCCTTGAGCCATGGAATATATTCTCTACTGTCTACATTATTCCCTCTTGTCCTTCTGACATTGTGATCAACTAACATATTAGTTGGTATTTATCACCAATCTTATAGCTTATTTTTTAGCTTTTTTTCTTAACACTAGAAGATTCCTTTTTAATCTACTACAATTTTGTTACCTTGGGAACCTACTAGGAAACTGAAATTGTGGCACCTACTTTTTTGACTCCTCATTATCCATGGTCCATGATTTAAAGTACACTACTCAGTCTGACTTACATTTAATATTCTTTGAATGTGTCTCAGCCATTCACTCAGCATGTGTTTATTGAGTGCCCACCATGTACTATATACTTAGGCAATGGTGATAGTGTTAGTAAAAGGGTAAGAAAAACACAATCTCTGCTCTCAAGAGTCTCAGACTCTCCTCAGAGTCTGTAAGAAAAGAGAGATTTTATAACATTTTTATTCCATCCAGTGATAAGGAGGGTGCTCATAAAATATTATTTTTATAGAAGTACACAGGAGATCAATATCAGTTAAACTCAGGGTGGAAGATCTGGGAAACTTACAGAGGATGTGATACCTAGACTATATTCTAAAGAAGTTTATGAAGCTTTACAGGTAAACATTTAATGTTTGCAATGATAATAATCATAATATTTATAATTAGTCCATACTCCTTTTATTTGAAGGTACTCCTTGCTTTTTTTTTTTTTTTTTTTTTTTAATAGAAGACACCAGAAACCCTAAGAGCTCCCTTTCCCTGCTGTAACTTCATCTTCCTTAGAATAAAATCTCTGGAGGTTCAGCACTGTTTCTACCTCCCCCTCTTGCCCTTGAAGCCTCAGAGCTCAAAGACACTTTAAGGACTTCATCCAATTCTAGCTTAGCTGTTGTATGAATAAAATGCTCTTGTGGTGGCCAGTCTGTAAACATATATTTTCTAAGTTTTGAGCAACTTCTTTGAGAAACCTATATTTTAGGGTGTGTATATGTGTGTATTTGTGTATGTATGCTTGGAAGGTACAGAAATCAACATATAATGGAACATTTTTGGAACTCTTTGCATCATTAGCGATTCAAAAAAACAGTGACATTGGCTAGGTGTGGTAGCTCACATTTGTAATTCCAGCACTTTGGAAGGCTGAGGGGGGTGGATCAACTGAGGTCAGCAGTTCAAGACCAGCCTTGCCAACATGACTAACCCCTGTATCTACTAAACATAGGAAAATTATCAGGGCATGGCGCCTTGCACCTGTAATCCCAGCTACACGGGAGATTGAAACACAAGAATCTCTTGAACTCAGGAGGCAGAGGTTGCAGTGAGCTGAGACCACACAAATGCACTCTAGCCTGGGTAACAGAGCAAAATCCTGTCTCAAAAAAAAAATGGCATTGATAAATCGGTTTCTAACACCAAGTGTTATCATTAATAAAATGTTTTATTATGTAATCAGATTGTTTTTTCTTTTTTATTCAAGATGAGTATCTTTAAAAATTTGTAATATATGAGACAAAATTAATGCATCTTGATTCATTTTGATTTCAAATGGTCTACTTATAAATCCAAGAAGAGATAATATTTGTAAAGATAATTAACAGAAGATGAACAGCAAACATTACGGCTTGTAGTAGGTGGGCCAAACAATAATGTTAACCCTGGGAAATGGATTTGTCTTTTGAGTTGAACAAAACTCTACCTTGTCAGAGTCTAGATTTATTTATTGTAATTAACCAAATTATCAAATTCATACTTTGAAAAATAAAAATAAAATATGTATTTTTTTTGTCTATCAAGAAACAAAACTCTCAAACAAACTATATAAATATCCTCTTACAAGTGAGCCACAATGTAAATAATAGGTTCTCAAAGTATTCCTAAATTTAAATAATTTAGTGCTATCTATTTTTCCTTTACATATTAGAAAAAGTATTAATTAGTTATACTTCAAATTAGACAATTCTAAGTTCTTAACCTTTAACCAATATTTATTTAATCCTCCTGGCATTTTAAGCTATACACTTGTATCCTTTCTTTAAATAACTTAAGTCAATGGTGCTGAATATAAAAATTGATGTACACTGGGAGGTTCAAGTACAACTAATGTACTTGGTATTGAATCATAAATTGAAAGTTATCAATCAGTCTATTGGAAGAAGCATTGGCTCTACCACTTTATTCTATTTCATTCTCTACCATTATTCTATTTCATTGAATAATGAAACCAGAATTTAATGAAGGAAGATTGATTGGACAGCACTTTCCTTTAGTACTTTTTGGGCTGCTTTGTAAATTACCATTCACAGTGTTCAACAATAATTTTACAATTCACTGAAGAACAGGAAATTCTACTTAGGTTGCCGCCCACATTCTTCTGTTACTCCAGTTGAATTTCTCTGTACTCTTTTGTACTATTATCATGGCTATGTTCTTGATCCCACTGTGTGGTACAAATGCATATAGTTTAGGTGCCTATTGTTAGAATACGAAATGGCCTTTATTGTAAAAAAAATTATTAGTTTTTTGAATGAACACAGAGTAGTATCTGGAGTTGGATGAATAAAATAGAAACAAGCAGGAAACTATTCTACAAGACAGGTATGGGTTACAAGAAACTGATTTGGTTAGGGTCAAACACCAGAAAGCTTTGATGGGCTTATAATATAGTGCTCAGGTGTTATATGAGATTCATGAGGTGTCAGGATATCCAACCATATGGACAGAGTACAATATGGGAAATTTAATAGCCAAAATTTAATATTTTGTTATCTGGCCATGTAAAACGAAACTCTAGCCACTGTGTTAGAGACAGTCTCAGTCTATTCCTATGGAGGTGAATGACAATACTTTAATGGGATCAACAAGAAACACAGGTACCAAAACCAGAAACAGAAGTTCAGAGTCTGCTTGAAAGCAGTTTACCTATTTGGCACACACTTATAAATGATTACTAAATGCCAAGAATTCTACTAGAGTTCAAAATGAAAAGTGAGAAAGATATTTATCAGGAATCTCACAGTTTTATGAATTATTTAAGCACTTTCTCAGATAGTTGTACACAATGAAGTAAATCACTGATCGACAGAGGTATAACAGAAATCACAAAAGTTTTGATGAGACACTCCTGACTCATTCTTAGGAGTTATGGAGTAAGCAGGGAAACATGTTTCAAGTGAGAAAACAGAATGAACAAAGACACTGAATGGAATATCTTTGTTCAGGGTCCAGAAGTGTTCTACTCTTGGTTGAGCTTGAAATGGAAAACAATGGGAGTCCAGAGTGAAAGCAATTGAAAAAGGCAAATTTCACTTTAAGAGAACCTCGTTTTTCCACTCTATGACATTTCTACCCTGTATGTGATGAGTCACTGAATGGATTTAAACAGTTTCTTTAGTATATGAAATCTGAATCTTTCTTTGATTATTCTTGTAGCCTGGAGGGGTTAAACCAGAAGACAAAGATTGCACTTTGGAGACTATTCCAGTGGTTCTTCTGAGAAATGATGGGGTCTGGCCCATGAGAATAGGTTTAGTGGGAATAAGGAAAATGGTGGCAACATACTAGAGATTTATTAAGGAAGTAAAAGAAGTAAAACTATTTGGAGTGTCGCAGTTACATTGGTGAGGTTCTGTGTGTTCAGTATACCCCTGCACTTTTACTCCGTGGCTCATGAAAAGACTATATGTTTCAGCCTTCATTGCGGATAGAGTTGTTTTATAATTGTGTACTGGCTAGTGGAATATGGTTAGAAATGTTATTTGTTACTCCTATTTCTGATTCACAAAAGCTTCATTTGCAATCTTGCAGTCATTCTCTTCATCTGGATACACTGGGCTCTGAGGAGTATTCCAAGATCCTAGGGTGGGGCATGGCATAGAAGAAATATGCAATCCTGAATGACTGTAAGCAGCAAAGCTTAGAGAGGCTATAGATTCAATATTGATTTCTATTAAACTTTATTTTACTTAATTTGACATTTGTTTGTTATAAAAGTAATTTATCTTGATGAATACACTAGTGAAGAAAAATGAACCAAAAGGAAAATATTTAGATGGGAGGAGATTATCTCATTTTTTAACATGGTGAATTTGAGGTAATTGTGAAGTGTTTAGCAAAGTATTAAAAGCCTAAGAGCAGGTAAGTTATTCAGGAGAATGCTTGACTAAAGAAAATCATAGATCAAAGATGAAATTCTGAGAGCAGCAAAAGTTAGAAGTCTGAAATATTTCTTAAAAATGGAATGAGGAGCTCAGGCTGGAAAGAGAAGAAGGGTCAAAACCAGAGGGACTTGACTTTCTATTTTAAGGTGCTAGAATTTTTCTTTTCAGATGATGATAAGTTTCTGTTGGATTTACTCTGGGGAGTTGATATGATAAGGTTTGCATCATGCTTCAGGAGAAGATACAAATGACACATGTAAATATGAAAACTTAGAGAAAAGTTGGGAGGCTATTACCGTGGTTAATGTGAAGCTGTCTTGGAAACCAAGTAAGCAAAATGTCAAGGAAAGAAAAATACACACAGTGAAGAAAATGATGAAGAGTGTCAAATACAAGCGAGAGTTTCATTTTTATAATGTTGGATTTGACAATATGGCAGTCAACAAAGACTTAAGTCATCTTGTGATGGGATGAAACATAGCCGAAAGTAAGATTCTGGAGACTGCAAAAGTAGACAACTTTTGTGAGAGTGTAAGGAAGAAAGCTCAACTGTAGCTGGAGGCATGCATTTAGTGTTAAGTGATTGTTATTGTTGATTTTTGTTAGGATGAAAAATATATAAACATATTTATATCCTCTGTCCTTTTGTGCTGTTATAAAAGAATATCTGAGACTGTGTAATTTATAAATAAAAGAGATTTATTTGGCTCATGGTTCTGCAGGCTGTACAGGAAGTGTTGCTTCAGCATCTGCTTCTGAGGAGGACTTCAGGCAGCTTCTACTAACGGCAGAAGGCAAAGGAGAGCTGGTATGTGCAGAAATCACACAGTGAAATAAGAGAAGGGGGGAGACTTTTTAAACAACCATCTATCACAAGAACTAATAGAATAAGAATTTATTTATTACCATAAAGATTGCAACAAGTCATTAATGAGGGAACTGCTCCCATTATCCAAACACCTTCCCTTTGGCCCCATCTCCAATATTGGAGATGAAATTTCAATATGAGATTTGGGGGAACAAAAATTCAAACTATAGCATATGCTAAATGAAAAAGAATTAAAAGAGAAGAACACTTGAAGATTCTGCAGGACAAAAAGGATAACTGAGACAGCAAAATCTAAGAAATACAGAGGGAGTGGAATCAAAGTCCAAATTGGTGTTTGACTTGAATGAAACATGAGGGACATCTCATTATCAGAGACTAGAGGAAAGGAAGTGAGGACCTATAGCATCAATGTCTGTAGGTGTGGACATCAGAAAGTTGAAATGGCTCATAGTTGATTTGCTCTGTATTTTCTAAAGAGATGAGCAAAGGTAAGGAAAGAAGTACTGGAAAATTCAGGTATACAATGGTTGTTGAAGGCACCATTAACATTGTAATTAAGGAAAAATAAAAGCTTTTGATGCATTACTGAATACTATTAATTTTTATTGAAGAAGCTTTGCTACCAGGAATAATAATTGGTATAAAATGTCCAAATCTTCATTTTAATGATTAATTCACTTGTTAGGTTTCAATTTCTAAAACCAATTTTTTGTACCAATTTTGATGTTTACATACAATATTTTGTACTAAATACTTCTATCACTGAGCTACCTTTTCTATTGACCATGTATATAAAAATATTTGGCATAGAATTAAACAAAAATAAAATAGCACAAAAGGTACAATCACTTATATAGGTTTTTTTTTCTGCCTTCATTTATTAAGCATCTATGGGAACACAGGTAGATAGGAAGGAGTTCATCACATGAGTAATTCTACCTCTCAAATCTCATTTCTCACATATTATCCTAAAGCATAAACATTGGACAAGAAACAATTCCTCCTGAAATAGAAAAACAGAGGATATCAGTTCTTTCTTCATAAAAGAATTTTATAAAATGAGATTGCCCACAAAATAAGTTGCAGGTGGTGTTGATGACAAAAATCAAGAGCCTTGTAGAAATATAAAATGTTACTTTCTCTAAAAGACTTTTCTTCCGAAATATCCAACTTAAGTTGGAAGCTTCTCAGTGCTACCCTAACAAATCAAATATGCCTCTGACATAGTACTCTGGGCAATAGAGTTAAGTTCCCTTACCTACCTCCCATAATAAACTCAGTTCCTTGAGAATAGAGACTGTAGTTTGTCCATCCATAGTTCTAGAACTTCGAAGACCTTTTGGTACGTTGTATGCAATCAGTAACTGATAATTGAATGAAGTATCAATACTAAGTGAATTACTAAATAAATAAATAGATGATTATTGTTATATTCAGAGAAGATACACACTCTTTAGTTTGGCTTCAGATCATATGAGTAAAGCTACAGTTATTTCTTCAAAATAGAAATGAAATGACAAGAAAAATAAAATAAGGAAAAAACCTTCCATGGTTATTTGAAAGAATATGACTAGGAACATATATCTAATTTATACTTACAATAGCTGCTATGATATCCTTTTTTATTTTTTAGAAATACTAAAAAGAAAATAGGATAAATGTCAAGACGTAAAATATGCTACTGCATTTGGGAGTAATGGTGCACTACATAATACAACTTGCAAAAAGTTATTCCTGGTCTATTAGACATCTCACAAAGAGAAACTTCAATTAACAATTAAAGTCATTGAATCACAACAGGGATGTAAATCATTCAGTATATAGTTATATAGTGCTCTTAACTTAGTTTTCTTGGGCTTTCTAAGGAAAGAAAAAACCTGAAAAATCTTTCTGCAGGTTCCTAATGGTTATCAAATATTTCTGATCTCATTGTTTTCAGTTTTCATTTTAAACTCAATTTAACTTTGTGAGAAAATATAGAAAAAGTAACTGAAATATTCATTTTATAACAAACACATTAAGCCTAGGGATAAAATTATTCATTTCTTCAAATATATTGCTTTGTAATATTAATAAGGAAATACTACCTCCACTAATTGTTATTATTATACATGGTTGAACTCTTAGTAAAATGAGTTCACACTGAATAATTTCTTATAGAATCAAATATTTAGAGGTTGTGTTTGAACTCAAAAATTGTAAATTTTTCTAAAATAATTGTTTTAGAATAATTTCCAAATAATTGATAATTTTAACATATTACTTAATGCATTAGTAATAATTTTGAATTGCTTTACAATGATTTCCTCTCTGCAAGTTAATTCATATTGTTAGTACCATTAAATTTAACCTGTCACAAAAAGACTTTATATTATAAATTTTAAAGAATATTAGAAACACAGATATTAAGGAAAGCACAATATTCTGCAATCTCAGGTGTTTTCATATCAAACCAAATAAAACTCTGAGCCTTATTTTTGTTCCTTGTATAAAATTATGTATTATTTAACCATGTTTTATGAATTATGATCTTATCTCTTTGGAGAGTTTTTGTAATGACCAAGGGATAGACAAAAAACATTACCTAAATGAAATTATTATTAAACATTAAGATGACTATATTTCCCCACATACTTACAGTATTTTGGAACTATTTCTTGACTGCATGCATGTTAGCCACATCTTATTTTCTTCCATTATATTTCTGGAGTTTTCTTTACAAATAAAAACATTAATAAATAGGAATTACACACACACACACACACGGCTCTATTTGCTTTAGTCATATCTGTTTAATCTTATTGTTTTTCTTAAATACTAGTTGTATTATGAGTAAACTAAGAGAGAAAGAAGCAGAAGATACCTCTTTGAGTGGGACTATGATGTTCTGGAGCTAGACTAGAATATCCTTGATTTCTTGTTGGTAGTAAGCATGGAAACTGGAATTTGTCTTTAAGATAGACTTCTTACTTGATCCTAGTGGAGGCTGATTTGTTGAACATAAAATTATTTCACCTAATTATTCATTTACTTAAAAA
This sequence comes from Alouatta palliata, assembly GCA_004027835.1. NCBI lineage: Eukaryota > Metazoa > Chordata > Mammalia > Primates > Atelidae > Alouatta > Alouatta palliata. The sequence goes on from PVKV010008182.1 coordinate 20,033, forward strand.
AGACCTGAGAAATCTCCTTACACTGATAAGCAACTTCAGCAAAGTCTCAGGATACAAAATCAATGTGGAGGAATCACAAGCATTCCTATACATCAATAATAGAGTAACAGAGAATCAAATCAAGAGCAAACTCCCATTCACAATTGCTATAAAAGAATAAAATACATAGGAACACAACTAACAAAGGATGTAAAGAACCTCTTCAAGGAGAACTATAAACCACTGCTCAAGGAAATAAGAGAGGATACAAACAGATGGAAAAACATTCCATGCTCATGGATAGGAAGAATCAGTATTGTGAAAATGGCCATACTGCCCAAAGTAATTTATAGATTCAATGCTTTCTCCATCAAGCTACCAATAACCTTCTTCACAGAACTGGAAAAAACCACTGTAAACTTCATATGGAACCAAAAGAGAGTCCACATAGTCAAGACAATCCTAAGCAAAAAGAATAAAGCTGGAAGCATCATGCTACCTGACTTCAAATTACACTACAAGGCTACAGTAATCAAAACAGCATGGTACTGGTACCAACACAGAGATATAGACCAATGGAACAGAACAGAGGCCTCAGAGGCGATGCCACACATCTACAACCATCTGATCTTTGACAAACTGGACAAAAACAAGCAATGGGGAAAGGACTCCCTGTTTAATAAATGATGTTGGGAAAACTGGCTACCCACGTGCATAAAGCAGAAACTGGACCCCTTCCTGACACCTTACACTAAAATTAACTCCAGAAGGATTAAAGACTTAAACATAAGATCTAACACCATAAAAACCCCTAGAAGAAAACATAGGCAAAACAATTCAGGACATAGGCATAGGCAAAGACTTCATGACTAAAACACCAAAAGCACTGGCAACAAAAGCCAAAATAGACAAATGGGATATAATTAAAGTCCAGAACTTCTGTACAGCAAAAGATACAATCATTAGACTGAACTGGCAACTAACAAAATGGGAAAAAAATTTTGCAATCTACCCATCTGACAAAGGCCTAATATCCAGAATCTACAAAAGCTAAAACAGATTTACAAGAAAAACAAACAAACAAACCCATTCAAAAGTGAGCCAAGGGTATGAACAGACACTTTTCAAAAGAAGATATATATGAGGCCAACAAACATATGAAAAAATGCTCACCATCACTGGTCATTAGAGAAATGCAAACCAAAACAACACTGAGATATCATCTCATACCAGTTAGAATGGCGATCATTAAAAAATCTGTAGACAACAGATGCTGGATAGGATGTGGAGAAACAGGAATGCTTTTACACTGTTGGTGGGAGTGTAAATTAGTTCAGTCATTGTGGAAGACAGTGTGGCAATTCCTCAAGGACCTAAAAATAGAAATGCCATTTAACCCAGCAATCCCATTACTGGGTATATATCCAAAGGATTATAAATCATTCTATTATAATGACACATGCACATGTATGTTCATTGCGGCACTGTTAACAACAGCAAAGACCTGGAACCAACCCAAATGCCCATCAATGATATGATGGACAAAAAAAATGTGGCACATATACACCATGGAATACTATGCAGTCATAAAAAGCAATGAGTCCCCTTTGTAGGGACATGGATGAATCTGGAAACCATCATTCTCAGCAAACTGACACAAGAACAGAAAATCAAACACCGCATGTTCTCACTCAGGTGGGTGTTGAACAATGAGAACACATGGACACAGTGAAGGGAGCATCACACACTTGGGTCTGTTGGGGGGATAAGGGAGGGACAGTCAGGGTATGGGGAGGTTGGGGAGGGATAATATGGGGAGAAATGCCAGATGTACATGATGGGGGAATGGAGGCAGCAAACCACCTTGCCATGTTGTACCTATGCAACAATCCTGCATGATCTGCACATGTACCCCAGAACCTAAAGTACAAAAACAAAAAAACCCAAGTACAGGTGTTTCAGATTGTTAAGTTCATCTTTCTACATCATGATGTTGATAGTCACTTCACTAGTAGAGGGGTGCCTCTCTGAAGAGATGATTATGATGCAACCTTCTAATGCTGGTTTGTTTTGGGAGACTCTTTTATAATCCATGAGATAATGTTGGGGTACTGGAATAGGAGTTAGAGAATATACCAAAAGAAAACATATTCATGCAACATCTCTCAAATATATGATATCAGTCTGTTTTTATGCTGCCAGTACAGACATAACCCAAGACGGGACAATCTATAAAAGGAAAAGGTTTAATTAGACTTACAGTTCCACATGGCTTGGGAGGCCTCACAATCATGGCAGAAGGCAAGGAGGAACAAGTAACATCTTTTGTAGATGACAACAAGCTAAGTGAGTGATTGGGCAAGAAACTCCCCCTTATGATACAGTCAGATCTTGAGAGACTTATTTGCTATCATGAGAACAGGAACGGAAAGACCCGCCTCCATAATTCAATCGTCTCCCACCAGGTCCCTCTGGCAACATGTGAGAATTACGGGAGCTACAAGATGAGATTTCGGTTGGGACACAGAGCCAAACCATGTCATATATATTGATCTTCTATTGTCTGATAGGACAGGTCCTATCTAAGAGAATACCAGCATGTGGATGGAGGAAAATTGTCAGTAATAACTACCTATGAATGATCAAGTTGAGTGGCTATTAAGGGGATAGATACTAATACCTGAGATTTAATTTTTTTCTTTTTGCATTTTCTTTATTATCTTCAAGCCTTAGGACAGGTAATTAAGTTTAAAAAGCTTGTTTCCATTAGCTTCCCATAGCTGCTGTACCAAATTACCACAAGTGGGTGGTAAGCAACAGATATTTATTTTCTCACAGTTCTGGAGGCAGGACTTTCCAAAACAGTATAACTGATTCAAAATCAAAGTGCTCCCTCTTAAGGATTTAGGGTAAAATCTGTTTGCCTCTTCCAGCTTCTGGTGGCTGGTGAATTCCTTTTATTGCAGCCTATCACTCTAATCTTCAAGGCCAGCATCTTCAAATCTCCCTCTGCTTTCTCTTCACAACACCCTTTCCTCTGTGTGTTTGTCTAATACGGTTCTGCCTCTCTCTTATAAGGATGGTTGTGATTACATTTAGTACCTAACTGGATAATATTTTCATCACAAAAGTCTTAATCACATCTTTAAAAATCCTTTCTTGCTTATAAGGTAACATTTACAGATCCCTATCTTTGAGGGGCCATTATTGTACCTATCACACTCTCCCTCTTTACCCCATTTATTTATTTATTTACTTACTTGAGTCAGAGTGTTGCTCAGTTGCCCAGACTGAAGTGCAGTGGCAGGATCTCAGCTCACTGCAACCTCCACCTCCCAGGTTCAAGTGATTCTAGTGCCTCAACCTCCAGAGTAGCTAGGATTACAGACGTGCATCACCACATCTGATTTTTTTGTATTTTTAGTAGAGAGGGGGTTTCACCATGTTGACCAGGCTGGTCTCAAACTCCTGTCCTCAAGTAATCCACCCACGTCAGCCTCCCAAAGTGCTGGAATTACAGGTGTGAACCATTGTGCCTGGCCTCTTTACACCTTTAGAGTTAGTAGCCAAAGTAATGCTGAACATTTAATTGAAATCTTCCAACATACCCTTCAAAAAATGATAAACTATAAGGAGAACAAATGAGGCAAAACACAAAACACACTCACAGCATAACTAAAGGAAGAAAATGCCCAATCTTTAAATTACCTGTAATCATGAAATGTACTTCTCACTGCATGGAGAAAAATGCAGCCAGAAAAACACAGCAAAGAAAAAAGAGGGGAGTTAGAAACAGGCCTAAGATCAATCTAAAATAGATATCCAAAATGAAAGTTATTTCTTAAATAAACAAACATAGCATGGAAAGAGTCATAGAAGAGCACATTTCAAAAAGGGACATAAATCTCATATGTCTACACAAAAACTTGTATATAAATGTTAATAGCACCTTTGATTATAATACTAAATATTGAAAATATTGCAAATGTCTATTAATAGATGAATGGATAATCAAATGATGGTGTGTTCATCCAATGGAATATTCAGAAATAAAAATAAATGACCTTACACTTATATGTGGATTTATTTTTCCAAGTTTAAACTTACTCTGTGCCATTGCTACACACACACAACAGAAGGTGAGCAAAGAGAAACTGAACCTACACTAGCATCAGAATTCTCCTTCATGTCTGCTGTTCATTAATACTACTGTCTGATCCCTGCCAATTTAGAATTTAACATTTTAATATTTGTCCACGTTTTCTCAAATATGTTTTTTAGGACATCATCTCTTGTCACTTTGATCTTAATCAATTAACTTCCTGGCTGTTATAGCTCTCTGTCCTTCTCTGGAATGGCCATATTATTTATTTAACAATGATACTTACAGATTTCTTCTATTGAGCTATAATTTGAATCTCGTCATTCATGATAGCCACTACGCCATAGTACCCCCAAACCAACCATTTCTTACCACAGTTACTGCTACAATTTTGATCCAAACCACCACAAGTTTCCATTTACAGGGTTGCAATATTGTTTCCCTGTTTATTTGCTTCTTTACAGTCTGTTATCCAATTTAAATTTTAAGTCATATGATGTTACTTTTCTGTTGAAAGCTTTCCAGTAACTCCATATCTCATTCAGAGAGTCAAAATCCTCACAGTAGCTGCTAGCAGGCCCTTAGATAACGCAACAGATCAGACTGTAAAAATCAGACTCAAATGAATCAGAGGTCTTAGTATCAAATTTTACTAATACTTTCAAGGACAAAAGGAATTGTGAGGCACAGGCAAAGCAAGGAAAGGTCTAGGACACCACTTCCCATGTCCTTTCTCACTACATCAAGATTTTTCTCTGGTGCAGATAAATATATGAAATCTCCAAGTAAAATATGCAGCTTTGCTCAGTCTTTCATTTAGTTAATGAAATCTCTCTACATTCTTCTCAAGTTCATGACATTTTTTCTAGAATTATGCCCTATAAATCATCAATTTCAAGTTTGTTTATTCCTACACAATTCTTTATATAGCAGGTACATCCTGCTGAAAGCATTCCACAGACAATGACTCTCCCACTAGCAAATACAGGTAGTTTGTTTGCCAGAAAGTTTTGTTACTGTCATCTTTGCAAGCAGATTTAACTAGTTGATCATCCTGACTTTTCCATAGATGTTTCTGAATAAAGGGAGGAAACGGATTGCAGGCCTACTCCATAACCCATAGTTCTCCAGGTCCCGAGTAGATTAGGCTTTTAGTTTCCTAATAATTTTATCTCAGACTTCTTTTCCCCTAGATTTTTCCACATCAGCATTTTTAGTCTCTGTTCTTGTCCTCCAAGATACCATGTTTCTGCCTCAGAACGTTTGCATTTGCTAACCCAGAGAGCTGTGCTGATAGTTTTCTCTTTTTATTGAGGTTTGCACACAAGTCTGATCACTGAAGCCTTCCCTAAACATCTTAATTATATTAGAATCATATTTTTTTCTTTCCAATACTCCCTATACCCTTCATTTACTTTATTTATCTCTGTATCATCTATCATGATCTGACATATCAATCTTTTATTTATACCGCTGGAATTAAGAGCATGAGACATTCTCTCTCTATTTTGTTCAGTGTTTTATTTCCAGCATTTTGAATGGTATGTGAGACTAAGTAATATGTCAATTAAATTGTTTTTGGATAAATGAGTAGAAGGGTAAATAAATAAACATCATTCAAAGATGATATTGGCATCCATGTTAACCACAATTCACTATTTAACTACCCCCTCATAGCCTATATTAGAGGCTGTTTTCAAGTTCGTTTTCACAGAGTAAACATATTATATGGTATTATCTAATTTAGTATGTACTCATTTGGGAAAAGTTTCCCCAAATATTTATTTTATCTGGGTTAATAACCTGTATCCTAATTTTAATCATGGGAATTGCATACTTTCCTTTTTTCTATCCACTTCTTTCCATATGTAGTCCTTTCAGATTGAGGCAAGACAATATTTTCAATTTCTATTGCCCAAGATACACCCATATTGTTATCAGACCTTATTGGATACTTCTGTAAATTCTATGGCTTGGTCTATGTGAACTCATTAAGACTCCCAACTAGCTTATCCACTTTCAGTCTTTGATAATTTGACATAAAAATCTAATATATCCAACACAGACATCATGGAGTATTCCTGTTTTTTCCCTCTATTTTCTTCTCAAAGATCTCCTGAATCTAGATATTGTCATTCATTAATTTATTCAGTCAATCCTATAATTGACAGTATTATAGAATACTTATATATATTTGACATTTTAGCACATTCTGGAATTCACAATTTTTATAAAAGTATGGTCCTTTCCACTATTTTTAACAGATACTAGACTCATAAATAAATTACTGCAATTCAGTTTAGGTGCTATATTTGTAATACATACAGAATTGCTATGGAAACTCAAAAGAAGAACCTATTTGCCTTGGCCCCAAAATTTCTCTATTTAGTTGTTTAACCCAAATCAGAAATAGTGAGTGGAGATCCTGTTACAACCTTCTCCTTTTTTTATTTTTTTTAAATTTGTTCTCTTCATATTTTATATATAATACTAGAATACTAGATATATCTTATATGGTTATTCTATTATTCGATAGGGTCTAGGGCTTATCCAACATGCTTTATGACAAGAAAGATAGAATCCCTATTTAATTTCCTCTTCTATAATATAGCAATAACTGTGCAATTGGTAGATTTGTGAGTACTGAATAAGAGAACATGATTGAAATGGAATACAATCTCCAGCCAGGAATGCCTGAGAAAACTGTACAGTATTGTGAATAAGCATCCAGGTTCTGGAGTCAGCAAATCCAGGCTTTACTTTTTACTATCTGTTTGATCTTGAGTATGTGGTTTAACCTCTCTGTGTCTAAGTGTATTTATGTATGAAGTAATAATAATAGCAGCACTGAGTTCATAGAGATTTTTGAAGATTAAATATGATAATTGCAGGTAAATCACCAAAAAAATTGTTTGATACATAGTAAATAAGAATAGGATTATTTTTATGATGCTTCACTTTTTATTCTACATTTATTTTAAGGAGTATTATGAAAACAATGATCAAAGACAATGCCACATAACAAATACAGTGTGAATAAACTGATACTCTGTACAAATACTCTGTGTTCTGCTTATAAACACCTTTATTCTGGCTAATGCTTAATCTTTATATCTCATCCGTATGTGTCTGCCTTTTTATTTTTATTTCATCTCCTGCCATGTAATTTAACTCAGCATAAAATTCTTTATTTTGTAATCTTTTTTTATGCTTTCCTGTCTGCTAATTGTGTTGTCTAATAATAAATATCAATTAGCACTTCCAAATACATCTCTATAAATGCAAACATTAAAATAATTTGAAAAGCTGAAAAATGTCCAAAAAAAGAACATCATACATATTTTCAGTAAGACAAATGCATCTTATTTGAAATTTTATTTGGAGCATTACATCATTACAGAATATAATTTTTCTGCTTCTGCTGTTCTCTGAACAACTGGATGAACATAGAAATAATGCATTCCGGAAAGTCCTTAATCCTGTCTTCTTCCCAATATTATTGAAATAGCTTAAAAGGAACCCACAAAAACACCAAAGGCATCTTAATAAACACTCCTATGATAAACAGAAGATGGCCTTTTGAAATGTTTAAATAATTCCATAATTTTACTGAGCCATAGAATAAACATGGGAATGATTTTTCAAGACCAATGCTAGAGGTTCAATCCTGCTGAAAAACAAAAGTCCATCTCAAACTTATTTAGAATTCCTTTATAGAAAAATTCTTAGCAGAATACATGCTTAATTCCTTCCTTTCCAAAATAAAGAGCTATTAATGTCATTATATTTTCTGATTTGCTCTGGTTATCATGAATCTCAAAAGCAAATGTATTGTTTAGTCCCAAGAAGTATATTAACTCTGACAAACTTATATATTTGCATCTATTCATTACTTCTGGCTTTTTCAACAGGATTTCATTTTAAATGAACCTATTTCACTTCGTTATGAATGGACTGAACTCTCTGGAGAGAGAGAAATAAATGCATTTAGTAAAAATCAAGCTCTGAAAATCTTAGCGAGTGAAGATGTTTCCGCCTCTTTTCCTCACATCAACAAACAAATCTTGTTGACCTCAGTGGAAATTAAAGGTAAGACAATGGAATGGAAGATAACCTACAAATAATCCAAAATGTCCCCCTATATTTAGCTGTCAGTTATTATTTGCATTTTGAAATAAGAATTAGACCGAAGTCTGATTTATAGAACAAATCACTCTGGCATTCATATTCTCAGAATGAACAATGGTATACTAAGAATAGTTTCCTCTTGACATATATGAAAACTTCATTGCTTCTTTTTCACTTTCATTAGTCAGTTCTACAAAAGTCTAACATTATTTTTTGTAGGTATCAGACCATAACACTAATGAAGTCTGAATTGGTCTCTTTCACTGACATCACAAAGTTTATTATACTAAATAATGTAGGCCGGAGCCATATTACAGCAACTAGAGTATCTACAGCTAGAATCCAATAGATAACAGAATTACCTAAAACATTCATATTGGATATCCTTTCTCAGCATTTCTCTTCTATGCATTCATCACTTTAAATAAAGCAAAACCATATACCAGAAGACAATATGTGCAATTTTTAAGGTAATCAATAGTATTAGTATCAGTAACATGCCTACACACTTACCAAGTGATAAGCAAAAAAATTAATTTAAAAATAAAAACACATCTGAGCAGGCCATTTACAGATGAAGAAATGTGAATGGTCAATAAACTACAGCCAGTATCATCCATAAATTTTAAAAAGTTATTGAAATAATTTAAAAAATATTCTCATCACAAATATTCTTATAAATTTCTTAACAGACTATTAACTGCTACATTTTAGGGTAAGAAACCTGACATTATATTTTGTTTGTTTGTTTTGGAGACAGTGTCTCCCTCTTTTGCCCATGCTGAAGTGCAGTGGCTCAACTGCCTCTTTAAACTAAAGGAGAGAGAGACAGAATACATCTGACTCTACAATCCCAATATATCATGCAATATGAAAGTACCAATATATTATATGGAAATAAACAAGAGTGCTATTGCAACATTGTTTGTATAATGAAGAATAAAATTAAAAACTGGGTAGTCATCTAGCATTTATACAACAGTTCCTTTCTCTATTCTTCTCCCTTGTTCTGTCCCATAGAAGGCTGTTCTACAGTTATTACATTGGGGATTTTCTTGGAGACTCATACATAGTGAAGAAAAGGAAAAGAGAAGCAGAGGCCCATGACATTTATTTCCTAGACTTCCTACTCTGCTAGATTTTCAGGGGTTAGTTATGTCCCTCTTCCAAAGACCTCAGCTGTTATCAGAAATCACTCTTCCTGCTGTTGTCTTTGGTTTCTGATTTCCTCCCTTCTCTTGCCCATTCAGGTTTCCTGATGATACTAGCTTCCTAGAGTTACTAGCCCTTTTTTGTTGTTGTTTTCAAACTGCTTTGTAAGTAGTCCTTTAATTAAACTATCTTCAGTTTGAGTGTGTCATCTGTTCCAGCTGGGATCTTGACTTACACATCTATCAATAAAAGAATGTTTTAATAAATTCTAACATAGCTATACCCACAAAGTGTACTAGATCTATGTGTTAGCTTAGAAAAATTTTTGTAATGTACTGTAAAGTAAGAAACTCAATGTAACATCAAAATATGCCATTAACAAAGTAAAAAGTTAAGAAGCTCTAAGAACAGATATAAGCAAGAAAAATAACTGAATACATATCATTCTCCAAAGTGTACAGAGAATCTCACAAATCAATAAGAAAAGGACGAAAGCCTCAATTTTTAAAAGTATATGGCAAATAAAATGAATTCTCAGCAAACTGACACAAGAACAGAAAACCAAACACAGTGGTTATCACTCATTAGATGGGTGTTGAACAATTAGAACACGTGGACACAGTGAGGATTATTTGTAGGATATCCTTTCTCAGAGTTCACTACCAAAGTTAGAGTTTACCATTTCCACATTTTTAAAATAATTTTGCTATATAAATGCTTATAGGCCAGCAGCAAATAAAATTGTTTTACTTGTAATAACAATTTATATAAATAACATACTGCATTTTTTCTTTTCCAACTAGATTATATATATATATAATTGCATTTTAGGTTTTGGGGTACATGTGAAGAACATGCAAGATTGTTGCATAGGTACGTACTTAGCAATGTGGTTTGCTGCCTTCCTCCCCACCACCTATATCTGGCATTTCTCCCCATGTTATCCCTCCCCAACTCCCCACCCCACGCTGTCCCTCCCCTAGTTCCCCCCAACAGTGTCTCACTATTATATTGGAGAGTTTTAACAATATTGATGCAGATAGTTTTGTTCATTTATTTTAATCAGTTTATAGAATTTAATTGCATAAATATATACAAGTTATATATCTGTTTGCAGATATGCTTTAAGGATTTTTTTTTCTAATAGTTTACTATTGCTAACAATGCTATATACAGTGAACAGTCTTTGATTTTATTTGTTCTGCACATGGATAGGAATTTCTCTAGAGCAATTATTCTCAGAATGTGAGCACTGACCAGCAGCCTGGGTATCACCTGGAAACTTTATGGAAATGCAAATTATTGGGCCTGACCCCAGCCCTACTGAATTAAAAACTTCGGTGATAAGAACAGCAATTCATGTTTTAGCAAGGACTCTGGTTGGTTCTAATGCAGACTAAAGTTTGCTGACCCTTGATTAAAGTATTTATCAAATCCTGGAATTACTGCATTGAAACACATACGTACTCATTTTATCAGATATATATTACATAGGTCCTTACTTATTGGTACCACCTGTTTATACTCTAGCTATTTACATATGAGAGCCCTGTTTGATTCATATTATCTGTAACACCTAATAATTTTACATTATAAAAAATGGTCAGTTTGGTGTGTGTGAAACGGAATTTTCTTTTAACTTACATTTATCTAAGTAAAACAGAAAAATTTTTATATATGTATTAGCCATTCAACTTTTCTCTTATGTGAATTATTCATATTATTTGCCATATACTTTTAACAATTGAGGCTTTTGTCTTTTTCCTTTTTTTTATTGTAATTTAGGTTCTGGGGTACATGTGCAGATCATGCAGGATTGTTGCATAGGTCCACACATGGCAAGGTGGTTTGCTGCCTTCATCCCCTCATCACTTATATCTGGTATTTCTCCCCTCGTTATCCTTCCCCACCCCCAGCTGTCCCTCCCCTTGCACCCCCCAAATGACCACAGTGTGTGATGCTCCCCTCCCTGTGTCTGTGTGTCCTCATTGTTCAACACCTGCCTATGAGTGATAACATGTGGTGTTTGGTTTTCTGTTCTTGTGTCAGTTTGCTGAGAATGATGGTTTCCAGATTCATCCGTGCCCCTATGAAGAACACAAACTCATCTTTTTTATGGCTGTATAGTATTCCATGGTGTATATGTGCCACATTTTCTTTATCCAGTCTATTGCTGATGGACATTTGGGTCGGTTCCAGGTCTTTGTTATTGTAAACAGTGCCGCTATGAATATATGTGGGCATGTGTCTTTATAATAGAACAATTTACAATCCTTTGGGTATATACCCAGTAATGGGATTTCTGGATCAAATGGAATTTCTATTTCTAGATCCTTGAGGAATTGCCACACTGTCTTCCACAATGGTTGCACTAATTTGCACTCCCACCAACAGTGTAAAAGTGTTCCTATTTCTCCACATCCTCTCCAGCATTTGTTGTCTCCCGATTTTTTAATGATTGCCATTTTAACTGGTGTGAGATGGTATCTCAATGTGGTTTTGATTTGCATTTCTCTAATGACCAGTGATGATGAGCATTTTGAGTTTTTTTGTAAATTTTTTGAAATTTTCTATATAGATGTGCAAATCTTCTGTGAAAAGAGATAGTCTTACTTCTAAATTTTATTTTTATTTTTTGCACTAATAAAGTTATATATATTTACCATACACAACATGATTTTTTGAAATATATATATCAGAATGATTAAATCTTGCTGAGTGACATATGGTTTATCTCACATATTTGCCATTTTTGTGGTGTGAACACTTTACATCTATTCCCCTAGCATTTTTCAGGAATACAATATATCATTAAATATAGTCACCACATTGCATAATAGACCTCTTGGACTTATTCCAGTTGAATGTTTATATCCTTTGACCAACATCTTCCTGATCCCTTCCCTTTTCTCTCGCCCCTGATAACTACCATTCTATCCTCTACTTCAATATCAACTTTTTAGATACCACATATGAGTGAGATCCTGTGGTCTTTTTCTGCCTGGCTTGTGTTACTTAATATCATGTTTTCCAGGTTCATTTATATTGGTGGAAATAACAGGATTTCCTCCTTTTTATGGCTGAATAATATTTCACTGTGTATATATAGCATGTTTTCTATATTCGTTCGTACACTGATGGACATTTAGGTTGATTCCCTATCTTGACCATTGTGAAGAGTGCTACAATGAAGATGGGGGTACAGATAAGTCCTCAATATACTGATCTCATATCCTTTGAATATACACCCAGTATTGGCATTGCTGGATCATGTGATAGTTCTAATTTTAATTTTTGAGGCACACTCATACTATTTATCCTAATGGCTATATTAATTCACATTCCAACGAATGATGTACAGAGGTTACCTTTTTTCCACTTCCATGCCAACACTTGTTATCTAATTTTTTCTAACAGTCATTTTAAAAGATGTGAGGTTTTAGTTTAAATTTTCTCACTGTCGTTTTAGTTTAAATTTTCCTGATAATTAGTAATGTTAAAGATTTTTTTTTCATGTACTATTGGCCATTTGTACATATTCTTTTAAAAAATTTCTATTGAAGTCCTTTGCTCATTTTTTAATTAGGCTATCTGTATTCTTACCATTGAGTTCTTTGAGTTTCTTACAGATTTTGAATATTAACCCCACATCAGATACACAGTCTGCAAAAATATTTCCAATTCTATAGATTGCCTCTTCATTCTGATTAATTTTCTTCTTTTCTGTGCAGAAGATTTTTAGCTGATCCTGTCTATTTTTGCTTTTGTTCCCTGAGCTTTTAGGTTATTTCCAAAAAGTTACTTCCCAGATCAATATTATGGAGCATTTCTCCTCTGTTTTCTTCTAGTGGTTTCATAGTTTTGGGTCTTCCATTTAAACCTTTGCTACATTTTGAGTAAATTTTTATTTATGGAATGAGATAAATGTCTAATTTCATTCTTCTGCATTTGGATAGTGTGTTTCCAACACCATTTATTTAAAAGACTATTATTTCATCGGGACCATCCCAGCCACCATGGTGTGAAACCCCGTCTTTACTAAAAATACAAAAAAATTAGCTGGGCATGGTGGCGCGTGCCTGTAGTCCCAGCTACTCGGGAGGCTGAGGCAGGAGAATTGCTTGAACCCGGGCGGCGGAGGTTGCAGTGAGCCGAGGTCGCGCCACTGCACTCCAGCCTGGCGCCTGGTGACGGAGTAAGACTCTGTCTCAAAAAAAAAAAAAAAAAAAAAAAAGACTATTATTTCTCTGTTTTGTGTTCTTGATTTTTGGTTAAAAATCAGTTGAATGTAAACAACACTTAGATTATTTCTGGCTGTCTTTTCTGTCTTATTGGCCTATGTGTCTGATTTTATGCCAATACCATGCTGTTTTGTTTTGTAGTGTGTTTTGAAGTCAAGTAGTGTGATGCCTCCAGCTGTGTTCTTTTTGATCAAAATTACTTTGGCTATCTGGGGTCTTTTGTGACTCCATATGGATTTCAGGATTGTATATTCTATTTCTGTGAAAAACGTCATTGGCATTTTAATAGAGACTGTTGAATCTGTAGATAGCTTTGGGTAATATGGATATTTTGACAATATTTATTATTCTAATCCATGAACACAAGATATCTTATTTAACGGAAAATTATTTGTTTATTTATTTGTGTCTTTCTCAATTTTTTCATCAATATTTTATAGATTTCATTGTAGTAATCTTTTACCTCCTTGGTTAAATTTATTAAGTATTTTATTATTTTTGTAGCATGGCAAATGGAATTTTTTTTATTTGGAGAGTTTGTTGTTTGTGTATAAAAACACTACTAGCTTTGGTATGTTGATTTTATATCCTGCAACTTTGAATTCGTTTATTAGTTCTAGCAGCTTCTTAGTAGAGTCTTAAGGGATTTTTTACATGTGTAATCATGTTGTCTGAAAATAAGGGTAATTTCACTTCTTCCTCTTCAGTTTGGATTTCTCTTCTTTCCTTTACCTTACTGCCCTGGCTAGGACCTCCAGTATTTTAATAAATGAAAGAGATGTTAGGCATCCATGTCTTGTTTCAGATATTAAATTGTTTAACTTTCACTGAGTTGTCGGTTTGCCAGATATGGCCCTAATTTATGAAGACACATTTCTTGTGTAATTAAGTCATTGAGAGTTTTTATCATGAAAGAATGTTGAATTTTGTCAAATGCTTTTTTTTCTGCATCTATGGAAATGATTATACAGTTTATATCCTTCATTCTGTTCATGTGATGTATGAAGTCTGATTAACCTATGTTGAGTTATCCATCTTTACATTTCTGAGATGAATCCCATTTGACCATGGGGAATTATCTTTTTAATGTTTTATTACATTCAGTTTGCTACTAGTTCATTGAGGATGTTCACATCTAAGTTTATCAGAGACATTGGCCTGCAGTGTTCTTTTTTTGTAGCATCTTTTTCTAGCTTTGCTATCAGGATTATGCTGGCCTTGTGAAATGAGTTTGAAAGTATTCCCTTCTCTTCAATTTTGAAGAGCTGAAAAGAATTGGTATGAGTTCTTTTAAATGTTTGATAGAATTTGGCAACAAAACCACCAATCCTGGGGCAGCATTGCAAGAAGCCTAGGGCCTTTTATGTCAGATGTGATGCTAAGGCCGGTCAGATGCTTGGAGCCACAGTGTACTGTCTGATGCTGAGGGCTGCTTGGCATGCAGTGCTGCTGAAGTCAGCCTAGTAGACATCAATCCTGCCACACAATTCTGACCCTGGGGCTGTGTGAATATGCCTGGAGCCAGAGAAGGTCTAGCAGTTCAGTCCATGGGTACTGGCCTAGAATATGAGTTCATGGGCCTCTGCCCAGAACATAGTTTTACTGAGGTGGGCCCAGTGTTAGGGTTCAAGGAAAAGTTCTGTGCTCACTTCCCTCTTTTACCCTGAGCAGACAGTAGTTCTCTATGTGTTGTGCTACCTGCAGTTGTGGAAGGTAACATTGCCATGGGTAATGTAAAACTGTCCTTGCTACCCTCCTCAATTTATCTTTTTAAATTATTGTGCTAAAACCAGGTAAGTGATAGTTCATCTAGTTTCCTTAGCTTTTGTGAAGGTATTTTATCATGTGTAGAGTTGTTAAAAATTGATGTTTCTGTGGGTAGATGACGGCTAGAGAGCTCTACTCCACCATATTCCTTCTCCTTCTTATTTTTTAATATCTAATATGTATGCCTTTTATTATTTTTTCTTGCCTTTTAGCACTGGCTAGAATTTCCAGAATGATGTTGAATAAGAGTGATGTCTGAGCCCATTTTGTGTTGCTATAAAAGAATTCCTGAGCCAGGGTAATTTCTGTAGAAAAGAGGTTTACTTGGCTCATAGTTTTGCAGGCCACAGGAAGCATGGCAGCGGCATTAGCTCACCTTCTGGCAAGAGCCTTAGGCTGCTTTCACTCATGGAAGAAAACAAAAAGGAGCTGGTATTTGCATAGATCACAAAGTGAAAGAGGAAGCAAGAGACAGAGAGGAGAGGTGATAGGCTCTTTTTAACAACCAGCTCAAGCAAAAACTAGTAGAGCAAGAACTCACTCATCTGCTTTCCCCAGAAAGGAAAGAAACCTATACTTGAAGAATCCACCTCCATAACCCAAACACCTCCCAGTAGACTGCACATGCAACAATTGAGATCAAATTTTGAACATGAGATTTGGAGAGGGCAAACATTCAAATTATAGCAAGTAATAAGAAAGGTCATCCTTGCCTGGTCAGTTGTCTTTGGATGGTGGGGATGGGGTTGAAAGCCTTCAGTCTTTAACAATTAATTATGATGTTATCTGTAGGTTTTTAAACATCCCACTACAGGAAAATAAAGTACTCATCTTTTTCTAGTTTCCTGAGAATTTTTAATCACAAATTTGTCAAATGCCTTTTTTGCAGATATTGAGATAATTATATAGCTTTAATTATTCACTTGTGAATATGATAAATCACATTGATTTTCAAATGTTGAATTATCTGTATATCTTAGTTTCCTTGGGCTACCATAACAAACTACTACAAACTGGATTGTTTAGAAATTCTAGCACAATTCTGGGGTCTAAAAGTTCAATATTAAATTACCAATAAGGTCATTCTCCCTTTAAAGTTTCTATGGAAGGGTGTTTGCCTTTTCTTTTCCTACCTTGTGTAGCTGCTTGGAAATAATTGGTGTCCCTTCTTTTACAGCAAGTGGTATCTCTCCTATTTCTGCCTCTGTGTTTATATGGCCACATTTCATTGACTTGTATCTTATCTCTGCATATCTTTCTTTTAAGGACACCAACCAAAACCAGTATGATTTAATCCTAATTTAACTAATTAGATCTTCAAAGACTCTCTTTCCAAATAAGGTCACATTCTGAAGTTTTATGTATACAAGAATTTGGGGGGAATACTAGTCAACCAAGGACTCCTTTCATTTCTAATGTAAACTCCATTTGGTAATGGTATATTTTCTTTTTTATATATGTGAATTTAATTGCTAATACTTTTGTTAGAGACTTTTCCATCTGTGACCATGAGTGATATTGGCCTATAATTATTTGCATAATGTATTTGTTTTAGTATTGAAATGCTGCCAGTCTTACTGAGTTAATGTTAGAAGAATCTACTCTTTAAAAGATGCTGTTAAGAGGATTAAGACAAGTCACTGACTGAAAAAAAGAGTTTGAAAACAACATATGTGATAAAAGTCTTTAAATCAGAATTTACAAAGACCTCTTAAAACTCAATAAGAAAACAATCAATTAAGAAATGCATAAAAATTTGAACAAACACTCACCAAAGAAATTAAACATGGCAAAGACAGGAAATGATTCTCAATATAATCACTGAGTAAATTTAAAGCTACAATAATCCCCCACTAGAAATCTAGTGTTTTATAAACCTAGAATAGCTAAAATTAAAATACCATATCAGGTATATGTCATGAATGTAGAACAGCTGAGATTCTTATTCACAGTAAATCAGGGAGTAAAATTGTGTAGTCACATTAAATCTTCATCTGCCATATGACCCAACCATTTGACTACTCAGTATTTAAAAGAAATGGAAGCATATATCCATTAAAAGACTTGTAAATGTATGTTTATAGAGCCTTTATTTGTAATAGCCAAAAACCGGAGAAAAAACTAACCAATTTTTTTAACCAAATATTAACCAAGATATAAATGGAATATATACCAAGAGTATGTATTTACCAAGATATAAATGAAAAAACAAATTGTTATATTCATAAATTCAATATTATTCAAGAATAAAATACAATGATAAATACTATGCTAAAACATTGATAAACATTTAAGACATTATTGTAAGTGAAAAAGCTTATAATAATGTATAGAACAGTACATAATGTAAAATTTTATTTAAATAGAACCTTAGAAAATGCAAGTTGTTGCTTGGATATGAAGGAGGAATCTGGGAGGTAGAATGAGAGATTACAAGGTATATGAGAAAACTTTTTTTGGTACAGTGAACATGTTTCTTTTCTTCTTTGTGGTGATGGTTTCAGTAGTGTACACAGATGCCAAAATATCAAATTTTACTATTTAATATGCATAATTTATGTCAATTACAAATTTAAAAATAAATGCAACAAGTTCATGGGATACAAGTTTAATATATAAAAGTAAATTTTATCCTTACATATCTTCACAGCCATATCCCTCTATGCCAGTTAGTGACACAAATATGACCAGATACACATGAATCTGTCACTTGTTTTCATTTATGAAATATTTTGTTGTTAAATATTAGTCACCTACTTCTGCTTTCTAAGTATAAAGAGTCTCAAGGTGGGTATTTTACCTCACAAGATAATTTTATCTTTGTGTTATTATCATATATATATATATATATATATAATTCTAGGATTTATGAGTTAATTTATACATAATATTATGGCAATCATAAGAAAACTGGGTCTCCTATTCTATGTTTCTCTTCTGGAAACCATTTACAATATTAGGGACTTGGTCTTGGGATAATGGTGGAAGAAAAAACGTAATACATGAACAGCAGTTTTTCAGTTAAAACTTGGGAAATATATTGGAAGATGAGAGAAAGAAAAGCTAACCCTTCCAATGAAGCTTTATTTGTAAAGGAGGAAGGTTGGCGAGAAATGTAGAAAGGGGTCTACTACTTGTGCTTTTGTGTAGTTTATTTTCCTTTTCTTTTTTTTCTTACCCACAGATCTAAATGTTTTCACGGACAGTAGATTGTTTACTGTCTCTGCTTTAAGCCAGTCATCCAAATAATTCCAAGTCTGACTCAAAGTACAATGCCATAATAACTGAAGTGAAAAAAATATGTGATGAGAAACCAAACACAGAAAAATATCTTAAAAACATTTTTCATGTGCCTATTGATTGCTAAATATATAAATAATTTGCTGTTGTCTTAATAAAAGCCATGAAAAAGGTATGCTGAAATTTTCTAATTGATGATTGATAACACTTGGAAAATAATTGCACAGTGCCTAGTTATAATAATTTAAGATGTAAACTGTCTTTGATGATGTATTGACTAAGTGTGCAATATCTAGTTTTATTTTTGGTATTTATAAAAATACAAAATAAAGCTTTCCATATGTGCAGGCATTGGCTCCTGTAAATATCTGATATGGTTTGTCTGTGTTCCCATACAAATCTCATCTTGAATTGTAGTTCTCATAATCCCCACGTGTTGTAGGAGGAACCCAGTGGGAGGTGATTGAATCATGGGGGCAGTTACCTACATGCTGTTCTTGCAATAGTGAGTGAATTCTCACGAGATCTGATGGTTTATGAGGAGTCTTTCCTCCTTTGTTGGGTATTTCTCTCTTCTGCCAGTGTGTGAAGAAGGATGTGTTTGTTTCCTCTTCCACCATGATTGTAAGTTTCCTGAGGCCTCTCTAGCCTTGGGAACTGTGAGTTAATGAAACCCCTTTTCTTTATAAACCACCTAGTCTCAGGCAGTTCTTTATATCAACATGAGAATGAATTAATATATTCTCATTTTATATTTAAGAACTTAATTTTCTCAATTTTAACTTTTTTTTTTTCTTAAGGATTATCAGAAACTTTTGTATTTGGGGAGAGACAATTTCACATTCTTGTATCTCTAGCAGAGTGCCTTACTCCTGGGAGTTGCACATAAAACTATTGTAAAAATAAATGAAATAATGATGGATGTGTGAATAAATTATGATTATATAATCTTAATTCTTTTAATATTTTTAAGATATCTTTAAAAGTGCTAAAAATGTAGCACAAATATGCTTACACTTTTAGTTTAGCCACCACTGAGTTACCTAATTGCGGCAATCCTCTTTGTTGATTACAAAACAGAATTTATTTTAAGAGAGAAACATTAAGATCTCTGAATTCTCATGTTTCTTTTGCTCAATAGACCCTTTGAAATCTTCACTTAGAGATTTTCTGTTTTTAGGGGATACTCATTGAGTGGTTGCTATATAAGGAACAAAAATCTTTCTAAAATTATATGGTATTCTATACTTTACAACAATTTTTCCTTAGAGTCATGCTCATATGTAGGTAGTAATATGTTTGTCAAATGGCCAATATCAGCTCTCTTAATTCTCAAAAATATCTTGAAAAAGCTACTGCATCTGTTTAGGGGAGTCTTATTTTCTTTTTTTAAATTACTCCTAAAAAAGACACAGAATACATGTGTAGAACATGTGGGTTTGTTACATAGGTATATGTGTGCTATGGTAGTTTGTTGCACCTATTGATTCACCCTCTGAATTCCTTCCGCTTACTCCCTTAACCCCTAACAGGCCCTGGTATGTGTGGTTCCCCTCTCTATGTCCACGTGTTCGCATTGTTCAATTCTTACTTATGAGTGAAAACGTGATATTTGCTTTTCTGTTTCTGTGTTAGTTTTCTGAGCATGAGTGCTTCCTGCTTCATACATGTCTGAAAAGGACATGATCTCATTCTTTTTATGGCTGTGTAGTATTCCATGGTATATATGCACCACATTTTCTTTATCCAGTTTATCATTGATGGGCTTGGTTCCATGTGTTTGTTATTGTAAATAGTGCTACAATAAACATATGTGTACATATGTCTTTGTAGTAATTTATATTTCTTTAGGTATATACCCAGTAATGGGATTGCTTTGTCAAATGGTATTTCTCATTCTAAATCCTTGAGGAATCACCATACTGTCTTCCACAATGGTTGAACTAATTTACATTCCCACCAACAGAGTAAAAGTGTCCTATCTCTTTACAGCCTTGTCAGTATCTATTGTTTCTTGACTTTTTAATAATCACCATTCTGACTGGTGTAATATGGTGTCTAACTATGGTTTTGATTTGCATTTCTGTGATGATCAGTGATGTTGAGCTTCTTTTCATATGTTTGT
This sequence comes from Alouatta palliata, assembly GCA_004027835.1. NCBI lineage: Eukaryota > Metazoa > Chordata > Mammalia > Primates > Atelidae > Alouatta > Alouatta palliata. Next base: position 40,767 of record PVKV010008182.1, read on the forward strand.
TAGCCACATAAATGTCTTCTTTTGGGAAGTGTCTGTTCATATCCTTTGCCCACCTTAATGGGTTTTTTTTTCCTTGTAAATTTAAATTTCCTATAAATTCTGGATATTAGAACTCTGTCAAATGGGTAGATTGCAAAAATATTCTCCCATTCTGTAGCTTGCCTGTTCATTCTGATGACAGTTTCTTTTGCTGTACAGAAGCTCTTTAGTTGCAACAAAAGCTAAAATAGACAAATACAGGAGCCTTATTTTCTAAATAGGATATTTGGTTTGCAAACTCAATCATCTAGATTGGGGGCCACCTATTTTCTAAAATGTGTGGTTGGTTGGGAAACCTACTCTTTGTAAGGGACTGACAGATAATATAAATGAATAGGGGGTTTGGGGGCTAACAATAAGGCATGGTGGGAACTGTGGCAACTTGGATAGTATACACCTCTCCTTAAGTAGAGTAATTAATAGACTTCAGCAGATATTAATGAAGCTTCCTAAGTTTTCATGAGAAATATAAATCTAAACATTTTTAAATGTCAAATCTCAGAGCTTTGAAATGTTGGCAATTAAGTAAAATTGCTTCATAAATATCTGTAAGCCAAATAAGATATAATTATGGGTAACATTAGATTCAATTACTGTCAGGATCTTACCTCTGTTATTTATTTTCCGTATGCACAGAGGAAAGTTCACAATTCTAATTTTTACAACATATGTCTTTAGTAGTAGCTTAATGTTATTCCCTTTGATAAAGTAACACATATTTAAAAGATACAAAGGTAGTTTTTAAGACATAGGCTTTTAAAATTTAAACGCAGTAATAAAGCATTTATCAAGTAAGGGAGAAAATAAGCGTATAGAAAGTATAAAATAAGTGAGTTATTTGAGGTTTTCAAATTAGATTTTAAAAGATGTGGAAGGATAACCTTAATCTCCTACTTTGTAGTCCAGAGATCATTACAACACTTGATGAAATCACTTAGTTTCTTTTTTAGCTATATACACATGAGGATATTAAATTAGAAATATAAGATTAGAAGAAGAAACACAGAAAAGTATCCATTCCACACATCATTCTGGATTTGTGTTGATAAAATCTCAGTTGTTAGAGGAGACTAAGCAGTCATCCCATCATTCAGGATGAAAACTGAATATAAATTTTAAAATAATAATAATTAAATGAAAGACAATCATTTTCTCAGACATCTTGGCTTTATGGGGATTAAATGAGGTAATGCACATGAAAGGACTTAGTATAATGTAACTTTCTATAGAAAATGTAAAGAATTGTTATTTTTTTAAATGCTACTTCAAAATCTGTGTACTCAGCACTGTTGCAATGCAAAGACATACAGAAAGCAAAATTCATGACATAAATTGGAGGAGGTCCACAATAATCAACAAATGAGAAAAAGTTTTCCCAAATGATTACTACTCATGAACTGTTTCCTCTTTTATTTGACTATTCCTGAAGTTTTTTCCTCTACATAGTTTTATTGGATTCCCCCCCTTACTGTTCCTTACTTCTTCCACTGTTTTCTATTAAATTTATTTCAATTAGCAATTTTTCCATTTTAGAGCATTCATATTTCTTTTAGATCCTACTTGTAAGAACACATAATGCAAGCTTTTAAATTCAAATTAATTAACTTTTAATTTTGCTTAATGATTAACTCTTATTCACATATTTCCATGAAATGCAGAGCATTTAGAAGAGAAAATAATTAAAGGATTGACAATTGTCCTGTGTATTATTTTGTGATGCAATATACCATTATAGACAATCAGTTTTCAAAACTTTACAAATGACGACTTTCGATTTAATGATTCCCAGGCAAATTTAAATATAATGAAATCAAGACCTAAACTGATTTGGATTAGGAAACCAAGAAAAGCAAGCAAGCAAGCAAACAAGTTCTTTAGAAATGAAGACACTGAAAGATTTTGGCTTGTTTTCAATTTAGTGAAATACCTAAGCACATTATAATATTTTCTAAGCTTCATGGGGCATTTAGAAGACAATGAGTTTGAAAAAAAGGGAATCTTTTCAAATAAAGACACTTGTTTCCAAATTCAGTATTATATAGAAAAGTTGTCTGCAGAGGACACTAGTCAAGTGTTAAACTTCAAAAGAAGAAAGATTTTCCTACTGGGTTTTATCTCACTCGAATTCAAGAAAACTGCCGTGTTCATTGTGTTTACATATATCTAAAAAGAATATTTATATATTTTTTGAAAACTCATGTTTAAAGTACTATTTTCTTAAACTAGCCTCATGAAAAAACTCAGGAAAAAATGTGTTCATTTTTTTTTTCTATTTTAAAGATGGTGATGTTTAAAATAAATGTTCAGCCTTTATTCTCTTAGCAGTTTTTTTTTTCTAATTTGGTTTTTGTTGAGTATCAAGCATATAGCTCTTTTACATTCCATTATTAAGATATTTGTCTTCAATTCTGAAAGATGGAGATGTTTCAGGAGAATTTTTAAATAATTATATTAGGTATTAGAGCTGTTAGTGCTTCATAGATGTGGTTTTACTTAATGTAATTATGTAAATCAGAGCAAAGCATATTAGGGCTTCTTGAATTACAAGCTAATTGTAGCTTATTACTTCTTAAGGATTATTTCCTGGTAGCCAAGTCAAATGATACACTTCGAGATGAGCATTCAACAGTTCTTTGTTCAATACAGTTCAATTGTTCATTTTTATTTTAAATGTTCTCAACTTTATGGCAATGGCCTTTCTCCTTTTACTTTGAATAAAAAGATTAATGATAATTACTTTCTTTTTTTTTTTTGAGACAGAGTTTCGCTCGTTACCCACGCGGAAATGCAATGGCGCGATGTCGGCTCACTGCAACCTCCGCCTCCTGGGTTCAAGCAATTCTCCTGCCTCAGCCTTCCGAGTAGCTGGGACTACAGGCTTGTGCCAACATGCCCAGCTAATTTTTATATTTTTAGTAGAGACAGGGTTTCACTATGTTAATTACTTTTAAGTGAAATGTGGTATGTTTCATTACACTTAGCTCAAATAAGACAGAATTTTTTTGAGTCACTGATTGTAAGTGATTACTACATCATTTGAAATAAGACTAAATTCACCAAGTTCTGTGAAATAACCATTATCTATGTGAGTGTCATATTCTACCAAAAGTCCCAGGAGCAAGATAATTACTGAACCGAATGTAATTTGGATTCAATACTTAATTATCCATGATAATCAGTCCTGTACAGAATTTTCTGTCTTGGTGACATATGGGAGCCTGTTATAAAAAAGAAAATACACCTATTATAGTATTTTGTGGGATAGCCAAGTTGAAAATAAATAACAATTTCCAGCAGGGAATAAAAAAATGTACATGAACCTAACAAAGCCTGGTTTCTGCTTCTGCAAATATTTTAGATGGCACGTCTATCTATTTATAACTTACATTAGTCTTTATAAGCAAAGAAACATACCTAGGCTCTGATCCAAAGTATATTTCAGCAAAAGATAAAGACCTGTATTGTTTCACTATCTCCTCCTCTTCTTTTTATTAAATCTTTTTACATGTATATCATCAGACACTGTTGTAATGGCAATCAACGCTTTAAAAAGTTCATCAGCATTCTACTCAAAGTTCTATGAAAAGCTGACATTGTTACCTCTCTCTAGTAATAAGAGAAGTATTGTATCATCTGCTTGGATTGACCAATGTATAGTGGCAAAGAAGAGCTTTCCATTTCTACAGAAACCAATTTTAATAAAAGAAAAATGAATAAAATTATCAAAGAAATTTTTAGAATCACTAAAATCCTGTGCTCTTAAATTCATTATGTCAAATAATATTCAGAGATCTAATCTTTATTCCTTTATTATACATTTGGGGATGGCTGTTCACCTATTCCCACCAATAACTATAATGTGATGTCGAAAGCAGCACTGTTGTCAGACATTAAGAATTAGTTGAGCTCACCAAAGACTGAGGATGTCACTCATCTATTCCTATTGTTACGAAAGTCTTTTTGTTAAAAGTGACACACTCCCTCTTTTTAAGGTTAACAACCAATAAAAAATGTTTCTGATTAGAGCCATAATCTACTACATGGCATTCAACAATCCAGGTACCTTCCACCATGTGGCTCTTTCTTTAGGGCCTCAGAGATATTACATTTAACCAATGAGTAAAACAGTGTTCTTAAACTAATGTGTACTATAATCACCCAGAGGGCATGATAAAAAAAATTCCTACTCTGAAAGTTTTGATTCAATGGATCTGGAGTGGAGCCCAGGAATTTACACTCCTGGCAATGTCCCAAGTGATGCTACTGCTCATCTGGGGACCACACTTTGAGAACTTCTCAAGTGGAGGATAAATAGAGAGATCACACATGAGAGGATTTTATAAAACAGGCCTTCAAGTAGCACATAACACTTTCATTCACTCCAGTAGATACCAGTTGGGCAAAAGAGGAGGTTGAGAAATGTAGTTTAATTGTTTTGTCCAGTAAAAAGAAGAAGTAAATTTTGATAAGTAGCTAGCTAATCTGTGTCACTGGTGATAATCAGTTCATATTGTTATTATGCCCTTTCACAGGTTTCTAAATGGAAAAATGATTTTTTTTTCTTCCTTCCCTCTCTCCCTTCCTTCCTTTTCCTTCTTTTTTCCTTTTTTTCCTTCTTTCTCTCTTGCTTTTTCTTTCACTTTTTTCTTTCACTCTCTCTCTTTCTTTCTTTCTTTCTTTCCTTGTAACTCCTTATTATCCAGGCCATAACAGAAAAGGCAAAGGAATTATACACCTAAGAATTTTAAAACAAACAAAACCAATTATCTTAATTTCCTTTGTAACTTATTCTCATTTCCTAATACAACCTTCCAAATTCCAAACAATTGAAGGAGATGAATATTAAAAATATCTTGGCAAAAATACAAAATAATAGTTTTCAAAGTTACTCAATACATTATTATTTGTAGATGCAAAACTCTGAAAACAAACCAAATACAGAAATGTAGATCACAAGTTTCTCCTGAAATGGTAAATACAGAAATGTAGATCACAAGTTTCTCCTGAAACTCTGTATAGGGATAAATTCTCTTTAGGGTTCTCGGACTTTGATTTAAAGATACTCTATGGAAGTTAAGAAGGAGCCAGTGAGGAGCAACTGCCTGGGCACACCATGGCATAACAATGAGATATGCACATTAGCTACTTATACTCCGTTCGGCAGATTCGTTAATGGAGTTTAACTATTTTCCATGCTAGATTTGTGTTAGGGAGGTTGATGTACGGTCTTTAAAAGTGAGGGTAGGCCGGTGTGGTGGCTCACGCCTGTAATCCCAGCACTTTGGGAGGCTGAGGTGGGTGAATCGCTTGGGACCAGGAGGTCGAGACCAGCCTGGACAATATGGTGAAACTCTATCGCTATGAAAAATAGAAAAATTAGCGAAGCGTGGTGGCGCACACCTGTAGTCCAGCAACTCGGAAGTCTGAGATGCAAGAATTGCTTGAACTGGAGAGTTGGAGGCTGCAACTGAGCCGAGAATTTTCAGAGAAAGTTATTCACTCAATTTTTTCTGAATCATAATTAAACTTTATGATAAAATACTTAAAAAAATAACTACTGGTAAAGTCTCCAACAATTCTTTCTCTGTTGTGATTTTTACCCTTTATTATTATAAAGTATTAATAACAATCTTCTTTATTATTTGTTTCAAATTTTGCCTAATGCATCTATTGTAGTATTGCCCGATTCAATTTGTTTATATATGTCCTATACACGTTTTTCTGATTTTTCACATTTATAATTTATGTGTCTTCCAAACTAGCATTTGTTTTGTTTTGTAATTAGAACCAAGAGGCTTATTTAATTGGAAGAGCATTGACATTTTTATTGTAATCAGTATAAAGTGTTTAGACTTATGTCACCCATCCTGCTGTTTAATAGAGAAGCAGTAGAAGAGTATGAGCTGTTTAGATTCAGATTTCCCCTATAACATTAGCGTGTGATCTTGAGCAGGTGTGTGGCGGTAACAACAAAGATAGTAACAATGTCTATGTCATATGGATATTGTGAGATTTAAACAAATTAGTATATGTTAAGCATTTGAAACAGAGCCTAATACAATATATTATATAGCTTAACTGTTACGAAAATTTTTGTTTTTACATTTGATTCTTGCTGAAAATATATACTTTTATCTATGTGGTTTGTTTTCTCTGAGTATCTTTCATATTTTAATATGCATATGTCTTGCTTTTCATTCAATCAGTGAATACTGTTAAGATTTTTAACATTATATTTTTTACAATCCTATCCTCAAAATACGAGCAAGGGTTTCCTACTGTGTCTTACCTAATGGAAATAAGGAATTCAGAATATTCTATATTCTTCTATCACCATTATGGCCACAAATCATGTTCTGTGAATAAATTAGATTCATAGAATTACTTTCACATTATTAATTATTATATTTTATTGATCTACTTTTGAAAATAATTTATATTTTATTCAGGTTCATAACCATATATATTCTTAAATATGTACATTGGCAAATTGTAGTGATCAATGTAACTAATAATTTTGAGATAATTTTATCTTTTTTTACATTATGCTTTTTGAGATAATTATGTATTCACATAGAGTTGTAGAATTTATGGAGAGACATATTGTGTGCACTTAACCCAGTCTCTTTCAATGGTAACACTGAAAAGCTATGGTACAAGATCACAACAAGACTTTTTTTTTTTAAACAGTCTTGCTCTGTTGCCCAGGCTGAAGTGCAGTAGCATGATCTCAGCTCACTACAGCCTGCTCCTCCAGGGCTCAAGCAATTCTCCTGCCTCAGCCTCCTAAGTAGTTGGGATTATAGATGCAAGTCACCAGGCCCACCTAATATTTTGTATTTTCATTAGAGACAGGGGTTTTGTTATGTTTTCCAGGAGGGTCTTAAACTCTTGGCCTCAAGTGCTCTGCCTGCTTCAGCCTCCCAAAGTGCTGGGATTACAGGGGTGAGCCACAGCATCTGTCACAACCAGAACATTGATATTGATATAGTCAAGATACAGAACATTCCATCATCACAGGATTCTTCATACTGCCTTTTTAAAAAATCCTACTTTAGCTCCCGGGAAACCATTTATCTATTCTCTCTCTTTTTTTTTTTATTGCATTTTAGGTTTTGTGGTACATGTGAAGAACATTCAAGATTGTTGACTGTTGCATAGGTACACAAATGGCAGTGTGATTTGCTGCCTTCCTCCCTTATCACCTATATCTGGCATTTCTCCCCATGCTATCTCTCCCCAACTCCCCACCTCCTGCTATCCCTCCCCTTTTTCCCCCCGACAGACCCACATGTGATGCTCCCCTCCCTGTGTCCATGTGTTCTCATTGTTCAACATCTGCCTGTGAGTGAGAACATGCGGTGTTTGATTTTCTGTTCTTGTGTCAGTTTGCTGAGAATGATGGTTTCCAGTTTCATCCATGTCCCTACAAAGGACACAAACTCATCGTTTTTGATGGCTGCATAATATTCCATGGTATATATGTGCCACATTTTCCCTTTCCAGTCTATCATCGATGGGCATATGGGTTGGTTCCAGGTCTTTGTTATTGTAAACTGTGCTGCAATGAACATTCGTGTGCATGTGTCCTTATAGTAGAATGATTTATGATCCTTTGGATATATACCCAGTAATGGGATTGCTGGGTCAAACGGAATTTCTATTTCTAGGTCCTTGAGGAATCGCCACACTGTCTTCCACAATGGTTGAACTAATTTACACTCCCACCAACAGTGTAAAAGTGTTCCTATTTCTCCACATCCTCTCCAGCATCTGTTGTCTCCAGATTTTTTAATGATTGCCATTCTAACTGGTGTGAGATGGTGTCTCAATGCAGTTTTGATTTGAATTTCTCTAATGACCAGTGATGATGAGCATTTTTTCATGTTTATTGGCCTCATGTATGTCTTCTTTTGTAAAGTGTCTGTTCATATCCTTTGCCCACTTTTGAATAGGCTTGTTTGTTTTCTCTTGTAAATCTGTTTTAGTTCTTCGTAGATTCTGGATATTAGCCCTTTGTCAGATGGGCAGACTGCAAACATTTTTTCCCGATCTGTTGGTTGCTGATTCACTCTAATGACTGTTTCTTTTGCTGTGCAGAAGCTGTGGGGTTTGATTAGGTCCCATTTGTCTATTTTGGCTTTTGTTGCCAATGCTTTTGGTGTTTTGGTCGTGAAGTCTTTGCCTATGCCTATGCCTATGTCCTGACTGGTTTTGCCTAGATTTTCTTCTAGGGTTTTTATGGTGTTAGGTCTTATGTTTAAGTCTTTAATCCATCTGGAGTTAATTTTAGTGTAAGGTGTCAGGAAGGGGTCCAGTTTCTGCTTTCTGCACATGGCTAGCCAGTTTTCCCAACACCATTTATTAAACAAGGAATCCTTTCCCCATTGCTTGTTTTTTGTCAGTTTTGTCAAACATCAAATGGTTGTAGATGTGTGGTGTTGCCTCTGAGGCCTCTGTTCTGTTCCATTGGTCTCTATCTCTGTTTTGGTACCAGTACCATGCTGTTTTGATTACTGTAGCCTTGTAGTATAGTTTGATGTCCAGTCGTGTGATGTCTCTCACTTTGTTCTTTTTGCTTAGCTTGTGGGCAAGCATTTGACTTGGCTATGTGGGCTCTCTTTTGGTTCCTATATGTCAAACAGTATGTATTATTTGACATTACTTGACATTATTTGACATATGACATATGTCAAACAGTATGTATTATTTGGGGACTGGCTCTTTTCACTCAACGTAATGCTCTACAGGTTAATCCAGGTTGTTACATGGCATAGGTATTTAACCACTCATTTCTTGAATGACATCCGTGTTGTTTTGTTTGCAGCTGTTATGAACAAAGTTACTGTACTCATTTGTATACAGATTTTAGTGTGAGTGCACACTTTCAATTCTCTAGAACAAATGCCCAGGAATGCAATTGGTGGATCATATGGTAGTTGCATGCTTAAATTTTTAAGAGACTGCCAAGCTATTTTCCAGAGTAGCTCTATCATTTTATATTCTCACCAGCAATGCATAGGTGATCTGTTTTTTTCACATCACGGGCAGCATTTAGTGTTGTCACTACTTTATTTTGAATCATTGTAATAGGAATGTAGTGATATCACTTTATAGTCTTAATATGCAAATCTCTAATGGCTAACAATGTTGAAAAAAAATTTTTTTCAAGACAGGGTGTCACCCTTTTGCCTAGGCTGGAGAAAAGTGGCATGTCACAGCTCACTGCAGCCTTGACCTCCTGGGTTCAAGCGATCCCCTTGCCTCAGCTTCCTGAGTTGCTAGGACTACAGGCAACTGCCATCATGCGTGGCTAAATAATTATTTTTGTAGAGATGGAATCTCCCTTTGTTGCCCCTGCTGGTCATGAACTCCTGGACTCAAGCAATCCTCCTTCCTTGACCTCACAAAGTGCTGGGAGTATAGGCATGAGCTACCACACCCAGACTGAATACATTTTTATATGATTATCTGTATAACTTCTTATCTATATATGAAATCTGTACATTTTTTCCCTTGAAATGTCTCTCCATGTCTTTTTTATCTATTTCCAAATTGAATTTTTGATTTGAACTTTCGTGCTTTGAGAAATTTTATACAGTCTAGATGCCAGTTGTTGGATATGTGGTTTGCTAATATATTCTCTCACTTTGTAGTTTATTATTTTATATTCATAACAGAGTCATTCAAGTTACAAAAACTTAACTTTGCTGAATTCCAATTTGTCAAATTTTCCTATTATGGAATGCTATCTGGTGTCAAGTCTAAGAGCTAAGAACCCCTTTCCCTTAGTTGTAGATCCAGAGAAATTTCTCCTTTTTTTAAAAAAACATTTTATAGTTTTACATTTTATATTTAAGTATTAGATCCAATTTAAGTCAATGTTTTGTATAGTTGCATCTCCCTTTTTGCCTATGAGTGTCTAATTGGTCCAGCAATATATGTTTGGAAGGCTACCCTTCCTCTGTTGTATTGCTTTAGAAACTTTGTCTAAAATTAATTTGGAATATTTGTGTTGGTGTATTTCTGGTTCTATATTCCGGCTTATTGGCCTATGTATCGATCCTCATGCTAATTTTTACACAGTCTTGATTACTGTAGCTATGTAATCCTACTGGTCTTAAAATCAGTTTATCTAATTGTGCTTTTTCAAAATTGTTTTCAGCTATTGTTGTTTCCTTACTTCTCCACATAAAATTTCCAATTATCTTTCTATATCTACCACATTCTTCCAGGGGTTTTGATAAGAAGCATCTTAAACTGGTGTATCAACTTGGGGAGTATTGACATTTTTATGTTGTCTTCTATGAACAAAATGTGACTCCCTATTTATTTAGGTCTTTTTTTGTGACTAGAACACAATTGATTTCAGTAGGCTTACAATTTATCTTGTGACCTTGTTAAATTCATGTATTCATTCTAAGATATATTTAATAGATTCCTTGGAATTATTAATTTAAATAATTATGTCTTTTGCAAATAAAGAACATTTTCTTATTTATTTATTTAGACAGAGTTTTGCTCCGGCACCCAGGCTGGAGTGCAGTAGCACAAACTTAACTCACTGCAACCTCCACCTCTTGGGTTCAAGTGGTTTTCATGCCTCAGCTTCCTGAGTAGCTGGGATTACAGGTATGTCCCACCACATACAGCTAATTTTTGTATTTTTACAAAAGACAGGGTTTTGCCATGTTGTCCAGGCTGGTCTCAAACTCCTGGCCTCAGGTGATCCATCCATTTAGACTTCCCAAAGTTCTGGGATTATAGGGGTGAGCCACCACCCCTGGCCTCTTCCTTCCTTCCCTCCTTCCTTCCTTCCTTCTTTCCTTCCTTCCTTCCCTCCTTCCTTCCTTCTTTCCTTCCCTCCTTCCTTCCTTCTTTCCTTCCCTCCTTCCTTCCTTCTTTCCTTCCTTCTTCCTTTCCTTCATTCCTTCCTTCCTCCCTTCCTTCCTTCCTTCCTTCTCTTTCTCTTCCTTTCCTTTTTCCTTTCCTTTCCTTTCCTTTCTTTTCCTTTCCTTTCCTTTCCTTTCCTTTCCTTACCTTCTTTGTTTTTGACAGTCTTTTTCTGTCACCCAGGCTAGAGTGCAGTGACATGAAATCTAGGCTCACTGCAACCTCCGCTTCCCAGGCTCAAGTGACTCTTCTGCCTCAGCCTCTCAAATATCTGGGATTACAGGCATGTGCCACCATGACCAGCTAATTTTGTATTTGCAGTATAGATGGGATTTGGGCATCTTGCCCAGGCTGGTCTCAAACTCCTGACCTCCTCAGGTGATCCACCCACCTTGGCCTCCCAAAGTGCTGGTATTACAGGTTTGAGCCACCACGCCCAACACTCTATTTTTATTTCTAATCTTCATGGCTTTTATTTTCTTGCCTGATTTTATTGGCTAGAATTTTCAGAGTTATCTCCAAAAGAGTGATGAAAGTGGACACACTTGCCTTGTTTTCAGTCTGAAAGAGAAAGAATTTTCTTTCACCTCTGAATATGTTACTTTGCAGATTGTGTAGATGCCCGCTATCAGCCTGTCAAAATTCCTCTTTACTTCTATTTTTCTGTTTTATCTTCATAGATGCCTTAGTTTGTCAAAGCCTTTTTTTGTGTTAATTGATTTGGTTATATAATACATCTTCTTTTGACTACTGATACAGTAGATTACATTGATTAATTTTCAAATATTTAGTCAGCTTTGCTTGCATGGCTAGAATAAATCCCACTTGGTAATGGCATATAATTCATTTTATGCATGGCTGAATTTTATTTGCTAATATTTTCTTAAGAAGTTTGGCATCTATATTCATGACAGATATTGGTTTATAGTTTTTTTGTGTGTTTGATTTCCTTTATGGTACTGGTTTTGGTTCATGGAAATATAAACTACATGAAAGAAACTAAGAAAGGTAATTCATATTATATTCCCTTTAAAACTTTATGTAAAATTGCTAATTTTCTTTAAACTTTTGGTGGGATTCTCCACTGAAACCATCTGGGCCTGCATATTTTTTTTGAAGGGGTGAGTTAAATTATAAGTTCAGTGTCCTTATTTGTTTCAGGGTTCAAATTATCTATTTCAGATTGAATGAGTTGTGATGTTTTGTTCACTTCATCTGTAGTTAAGCTTGTATATTTAGAGTTGTTCATAATAATTCCTTATTATTTTTGCAATGTTTTTATGGCTCATAGTCATATTCTCTATTTTATTACTAATATTAGTAATTTGTGTCTTTTTTTTCTTTATTGATGTTGATACAAATTTATCAACTTTATCAATATTTTATTTTTTACAATTTTACGTTAAGTTCTGGGATACATGTGCAGAAGTGCAGGCTTGTTACACAGGTATACCTGTGCCATAGTGGTTTGCTGTACCTATCAACTCATCATCTAGGTTTTAGGCCCCACATACATTAGCTATTTGTCTTAATGCTCTCTCTCCCCTTGCTGCCCACCCCACGACAAGCCCCTGTGTGTGTTGTTCCCCTCCCTATGTTCATGTGTTCTCCTTGTTCAACTCCCACTTACGAATGAGAATGTGTGGTCCTTGATTTTCTGTTTCTGTGTTAGTTTGCTGATGAAAATGACTTCCAGCATTATTCCTGTGCCTGCAAATACATGATCTAATTTCTTTTTATGACTACATAATAATTCATGGTGTATATGTACCACATTTTCTTTGTCCAGTCTATCATTGATGGACATTTGGGTTGGTTCCAGGTCTTTTCTATTGTAAATAGTGCTGCAATAAACGTAGGTGTGCATATGTCTTTATAGCAGAATGATTTATATTCTTTTTCATATATGCCCAGTAATGCGATTGCTGGGTCAAATGGTATTTCTTTTCTAGACCATTGAGGAATCACCACATTGTCTGCCACAATTGTTGAACTAATTTACATTCCCACCAACAGTGTAAAAGTGTTCCTATTTCTCCATAACCTCTATAGCATTGATTGTTTCCTGACTTTTTAATAATTGCCATGCTGACTGGCATGAGATGGTATCACATTGTAGTTGGGCTTTTTTTCATATGTCTGTTGGCCACATAAATGTCTTCATATGATTAATATCTGTTCATATCCTTTGCCCACTTTTTGACGTGGTTGCTTATTTCCTGTAAATTTGCTTACGTTCCTTGTAGATTCTGGATATTAGACCTTTGTCAGATACATTGCAAAACTTTTCTCCCATTCTGTAAGTTTCCTGTTCATTCTGATGATAATTTCTTCTGCTGTGTAGAAGCTCTTTAGTTTAATTAGATCCCATTTGTCAATTTTGATTTTTGTTGCAATTACTTTTGGTGTTTTTGTCATGAAGTCTTTGCCCATGGCTATTTCCTGAATGGCACTGCCTAAGTTTTCTTCTAGGATTTTTATGGTTTTGGGTTTTACATTTAAGTCTTTTTAATACCTCTTGAGTTAATTTTTGTATAAGATATAAGAAAGTGGTCCATTTTCAGTTTTCTGCATATGTCTCGTCAGTTTTCCCAGCACCATTTATTAAGTAGGGAATCCTTTCCCCATTGCTTGTTTTTATCAGGTTTGTTGAAGGTCAGATGGTTGTAGATGTGTGGTGTTATTTGTGGGGTCTTTGTTTTGTTCCATTGGCCTATATGTCTGTTTTGGTACCCAGTACCATGCTGTTTTGGTTACTGTAGCCTTGTAGTATAGTTTGAAGATAGCATGATGCCTCCAACCTTGTTCTTTTTGCTTAGTATTGTCTTGGCTATTCAGGCTCCTTTTTGGTTCCGTAAGAAATTTAAGTCGTTTTTTCTAATTCTGTGAAGAACGTCAATGGTAATTTGGTGGGAATAGCAATGAATCCATAAATTATTTTGGGCGATATGGCCATTTTCACAATATTTATTCTTCCTATCTATGAGGATGAAATGTTTTTCCATTTGTTTGTAACTTTATTAATATTTTCAAAGAAGCAGTTATTTGTTTTATTAATGTTTATATCTGTAACCTGTTTTTAATTTCATTTATTTCTGTTCTTATTGTTATTGTTTCCTTTCTTCTACTTAATTGAGTTTATTTTTGCAGTTATTTTCTTGATTTTTGAGGTGAGAGTTGAAATTATTAACTTGAAACTTTCCTTCTTTTCAAATGTATGAATATACTTTTAAAGATTTTCCACTAAATATAGCTTTAGATTTGGCACACAAATTTCAAAATAATACATTTTTTGTTTAGTACAATGCATTTTTAAATTATTTTGAGACCTCCTATTTAGCCATGAATTATTGCAAAATGAGATGTTTATTTCCTAAGTGTTTTTTCTTTTTAATATATAAATCTTGACTTTTTCTGTTTTGGTTAAGGTGATTATATGTACTTTCTTTTTTAAAATAATATTTAAATTTTTTGGTCAATATAATTTGGTTATATTAAGATCTGATTTCTGATTTAAATTTTCCATCCATATTTTCACAGGTGCTCATTTTATTCTATTTTTTATTATATTTTTCCAGTTAGCTTGTTCTTGATCTTTCTTATTGTTAATAATTATATTTAGAATTCTATATTTTCCTCTGATTAGCTCTTTGACTACATTCTGCAGTTTTTTTATTCCTCTTTCATTACAATTCAGTCCTACATACCAGAGAATTATCTAATTTTGAATATATAACCAATTATATGAATTAATTCCTTCTGTATTTTTGAGGTGGTCTCTAATTTCACCTTATTGTGATTGGCAAGCATCCCTTTTGTGATAGAGTTTATTTACTTGTCAGAATTATTTACATATTCTTGATACTTCTGCTTTACAGAAGTAAACTTTTATTTGCATGTCAAGATTATGTTTGTTTTTTTAAAAACTGTTGTGACAATTTTTGGTGCCCAATACTCCATTTCATTTGGAAACTTCAAAAAAATAACTGTGTTTTGGCAATCAACGTTGTTGATACTTCTGTGAAAAAGCATTTTATTTCTTCTGTTTTCAGATCTCCTCATTACCGAAACAAGATAGATATAATTAAGGTTTATGCCTGAGATTCAAAATGATATAAGAAAGTAAAATGGTTGCAAATTGTCCACGGACAGGGCAACTTGCTCTTAGTGACTGCATGGTCTATATATTTGAGCAAAAACATGGTGATCTGAATTTTTTCCTACCACCTGGAATATAACAGGCTGAAAGTTTGTAGAACTTGTTTCTGTGTTTGGTTAAATACAGAAACAAGAAAGTGATGAAGTTTTTTGGGTTTTTTTTTAAAGGCTTAAATATATAAAGTAAAACTTAAATCTCAGAATAGTTGTTCCTTTAAAAAAATAAGATTGGGAGAATCAGAATACAAGAGTGCAATTTTCTGGGACCACAAAATCATGTTAAATAAATCAATAAAACTGAAGTGAAGTGCTCTTTTTTACTTGAGAATAAAAACTCATTATGAGATAGGAAAGTTAATATTTCAAAAACAATAATGGTTCAGTTTTGCAATAAAGAAAAGTATGTTCAACAATCTCACTCTATTTTTTCAGAAATAGTTGATGAGGCAATGAAGACGAGGATGCTTTTTGTTCCTTTCATTTGAAAATCCCAAGCAGGCACTCATCAAATAAACCTATATTTATTTTACTTCCAGTATCCATTAAAATATCTGAGGAGCCTGAGATTATAATGGAACCTGAAGGAAGCAGCTACTACAGTAGGTTTTGACTAAGTGCCAGCCCAGCACTCTGCCTTTCCTAAGTGCAACTACTCTTTGAATTAAATTATTTCCACTGTAATTTAGCAGCATGAACATTTAGACGAAAAATGTTCTCCAAAATAACTGTTATTATGTACATCTATAGAAATAGTGAGTCAAGATGAGATGAGGTTTTACTGAGATTTGAAGTATTGATTAAATTTCAGAAGAATCATAGAGGAAATAACGGTTAAATTTTAAAAATAAAGACAGGCTTTTTTTTTCTGATTTTCCCATAGACAGTGCTGAACAATCTTGAGCCTGTGGAATTCTATTAATTTCTAGAAACACTTTTGATGATAATATCCTCAGACTAGGGGGGAAATACGAATGGAATTCTTACTGTTTTCTAACGTCAGTTCATAATAAAAAATGCAACTGGTTTTTCTATTCATGTCTTTCTTTTTCTTTAAATATTTGTTTAGAGTACACTTGAGTTCCCTTATTCTTAGTAAAATATTTTCATAGAAAACATTTTCACTTGGGTATTAGGTATCTTAATTTAGGTATTCTTCATGGCTATTCTTATAACTTTAAAAATTCAGATCTAAGATAATTTGATACCAAAACTTTTATGAAGTTATTGGAACTATACTATGGACTTTTCATGTGCTGTGGATATTCTAAAACATCACTAAATTTTGAGAATCTTTCCAAATTGATGAAAGGCACTCCCTGAACTATCTACATAATCTGATTTGCATCATTCATCATATTGTCTCCTAATAAATAGATCAGACATGATAAATTTAATTGAATATTTTTGCACAACACTAAATATTAATAATATGTGTGAGGGGATACATACATATAGATAGATGATAGAGATGATAGCAACATGATTTTAAAATATCTACTTTTTTATTTTTTCCATTGTCCTATTCATTTTAATGAAATAATCATTTTCCATATGCCAAGGTTCCCCAATTTTTGAGTATTCTCAACAGTACTTTTAATTTTATGTACTCCCTACATCCCATCCACCTGTCTACACTGGTCTTTTTCTTCATATCAGTTGTCATACTTTGGTGTCCTCAGACTCTCAGGAGGGCTTGTTACAGCATTGATTGCTAGACCCCCATGCTCAGTTTATGATTAAGTAGGCGTGAAGTAGACCCAGAGGATTTGCATTCCCCAAAATTCCGAGGCAACGATGACGATGATGGTTCAGGGGTTAGAGTTTGAGAGCCATTGTTTTCATAAACATGACTATTATTTTGCTTTGGCCCTTATAAGCTTACAATGATTACCTACATTTTTTTTCTTGCCCTTTATCATCACTTCCATCCTAAGCGACTCATCCTGCTGATTGTAGATGCATGAATTTTTCTCAGCCATTGCTTTAAAATACTGCACATAATATATTCCATTCTCATTTCGGAAGCTTCAGCAATTCCCCAATTTTCATCCAGAAATTGTTTCCTGAATGCCTAGTACATACCAATTATGAATTCTGACAGTGAAAATATAAGACTGAAGCAAAGAAGCAAAATTCTATGTTCTTACTGAATTTACGTTTTAGTGGGGAGGTAAGAAATAAACAATCTTTCAAAAGTTCAGTACACAGAATGTTAGTGATAGGGCTAGTCGAGGATGATATAAAATGTTGGAATGAGTTTGAAGACCTAAGAAGAATGGTGGGGAAGGAGGCACTGAGAAAGTGACATTTAAGTAAAAATGGGAAGGAATAGAGAAAATTAATGATACTAAAGGCTAAGCGAGTGAAAAGGCCCTGAGGTGGAGGCATTATTATTGCTCCTGAAACAGTAAGCAGGCTGGCATGGATGCCTAGTGCACAGAAAATTAGGTGAAAGATTTTATTTAAAAAACTCCTTAGTCTGTTATTTAAAGTGATTTAAAGTCTTATTTCCTAAACTAACACTTTATGGCAGAGAAAGGAGTCTGCTCATGCCCAAAGACTCTGTGAGCACTCCTAGCTTCCAGATTTATTTTTGCCATTCTACCTGCCTGTTTACATACCCTTTTCTTTATCTGGGTAAACAATATATAACTATCAAGTGAAATACTATTGCTGAGAAAATATACATGATTTTCCCAGCCCACAATGCATTCTCTTTTCTCTAAATTGCTTAATATCACTTCTTTCACACACACACACACACACACACACACACACACACACTCCTTTATATTAACATAATGTAGTTATATTTCCCAACCCACAATGCATTCTCTTTTCTCTAAGCTGCTCAATACCACTTTCTTCACACACACACACACACACACACACACACACATATATATGCACACACACACACACATACACACACACAAACACACATCTTCATATGAACATAATGTATTTATATTTCTCTATCTTCAGATCTAAAATTATAAGCTGAGAAATGGAGAACTATCTTAATAGCTTTTTGTATCCTATAGCAACCAGAGTGCCTTGCAATAAGTCAATTTTTTTAATGGATTCAGTCATGTTTGTAGGATTGAAAGCTTGGTAAAGTGAGTAATTCAGTCTTTCATTTGACAGACATGTATTGAATGTTTCCTAAATATTGCACTGAGGATACAGAAGAAAAAGGCCCAATTCC
This sequence comes from Alouatta palliata, assembly GCA_004027835.1. Classification (NCBI taxonomy): domain Eukaryota; kingdom Metazoa; phylum Chordata; class Mammalia; order Primates; family Atelidae; genus Alouatta; species Alouatta palliata. The sequence goes on from PVKV010008182.1 coordinate 59,065, forward strand.
CAGTGACAAAAAGTGATTATAATCTATTCTGGAAAACCAAGTAATAAATGTGCAAGTACATTGCAGCATTACGGGGAGACTAGTTAGAGAATTACATGGGAATTTGTATATGTTCCTCTGGGTCCTGTGAGAAGCAGATGCTATGACAGGATTAAACATGCAAAGATTTTCTTAGGGCAAATAGCTGGGAGAGAACATAGGAAGAAAGTGAAGAAATTTGAGAAATAGCAAGTCTGATTCAGAGTGAAAAAAAGAGGAATATGGTATGAGTAAATATTTTTTAGCCTGTCAAGTCATCTGAAAAAAACTTGCCAAGCAGAAAACAGGTTGAGGCAAATCAAAACCGGAAGCATCCATGTCCCCCAGGATGGGTCTGCCTTAGTCTCACCACACTCAGTCATGGACCAGACAGCCTAGGAGGGGTGGCCTTAGCAAAGTGCAGCCATGCAGTTGAGTACAGCAGTTGGGTTCTTTCTGAGTGATGCTCCTGTCGTGGAAGGTTGGCCAGACAGGACCTCATGGGTGCCACCCTATCAGAACATGCCGGATCCAGAATGTAATTAAAATGGAACCAAAGGAGGACTTTCCAGAGCAACTTATACTTGAGATGAGTCATGGATCTGTGTCAGGAGTCATTTCCATGAAGATATGAGGAGAAAAATACCCTATGAAGGCATTGTAGCATGAGGCCCATGGTAGGTTTTGGGAAACTACACAGAGTAGTGATTTGAACACAGAGTGCATAGGGCATATGGTGAGTGAGAAAAGTGAGATTAGAAATATGCACCTAGAGGGCAGATCGTCATAAACCCCACAAAAGGCATGCACAATTTTATCTTTAAGTAAAATGGTTAGAAAAGGGTTTTTACCAGAGTAATTGCATGACTGCATGCTCTTATATGCTCTTAATGTTATGAAGGAAAAGAAAGTAATCCTGCTACCATTTCAGCACTAGCTAAGTTTTCAAGTGACAATAAAAAACAAACCTGCTCATTCTGCACATGTACCCCAGGACTTAAAGTATAATAATAAAAAAAGAAAAAAGTGGATTTTGAAAAAAGATAAATTAATTTTTAAAATAACTTGCATTTTTAGTTTCTGATGTTTAAAATTATTTTGAAAGATTAGTTATTCAATTCCTGTAACGATCTAGAATTTAGAATTTACAACTTCTAGAGAAAGGCATTTCAAATTAGAGTTTAGATCTTTTTGTATTAGAGGCTATTTTATTAAAAACAATCTTAGGGCCGGGCGCAGTGGCTCACGCCTGTAATCCCAGCACTTTGGGAGGCTGAGGCGGGTGGATCACGAGGTCAAGAGATCGAGACCATCCTGGTCAACATGGTGAAACCTTGTCTCTACTAAAAATACAAAAATTAGCCAGGCATGGTGGCATGTGCCTGTAGTCCCAGCTACTCGGAAGGCTGAGGCAGGAGAATTGCTTGAACCCAGGAGGCGGAGGTTGTGGTGAGCTGAGATTGTGCCATTGCACTCCAGCCTGGGTAACAAGAGTGAAACTCTGTCTCAAAAAAAAAAAACAAAAAAAAAAACCAATTTTTTAAAAATCTCTAAAGAGTTTTGGGGAAGGACTTAATCTAGGAGGTAGACTGAGGACAAGTATTTGTGAAACTTTGGGCATCGTTTGCTCTTTTGAAGGACTTTGAGAATATTTTGTATCTACCATTAATGAACAGAATAGAATATTCTTGGCCCTCCCATAGTCTGGGATTCCTCAAAGAGTGTTTCCCATAATACTGGCAACTCCCATTAGATGCTAATAGAAAGAGTTCTGGGAATGCTCCCTAAAGATTATTTTCTGAGTCCTGTTAAATGGGACACGAGAAATTATTCATACTCTCCAAAATCTTAATTTGTTCTTTCTAATAATATTTTATTTTGGTAAAAATTGCTCCTTGATCCCTGTCACAAGCTGCCGGACTAATGCTCTTAGTAATTAGCCACACCAGTCTATGAGAAATACACAGTCACACTTTGAATAAACCAAAGGCAAAAAAAGCTTTCTGTTTACCACATATATACATAGAATCATCCTCATTCTGAGGCCCTGCACAGAATAATTGCTATACACTGCATTTGGGAGGTTGCACGGCAGTGGTTCTGACTGGAGGAGGGGAAACAGTTTATGCCTTCCACTGCCCAAGGACATTTGGAAATATGGGAATACCCTTTAGTTGTCACATCAAGGGGGTTGCTACTGACATTTATTTAGTAGAGGCCATGGATGCTGCTAAACCTCCTGTAATTCACAAGACAGCACCTTCACCCCTCAAAAACGAATTATTCAAGCCAAAATATCTGTAGTTCCAAGACTGAGAAACCCTGTTGTAGGGTTTCCATCAATATAATCTTTACTGTATGTCATCAAAGCATATATCTGAGAAACAAACATACGCTAGCCCAGCTTGATACATAGAAGATACAGACAAGTACAAGCTCCTGGATGAAAGAATATCCTGCTGTCAATCCACACAGTACATAGGTATGTTTCACTTCATTCATATCTCTATGACTAGTAAAACATTGGACCAGTTGCTTTTTGCTCCAGTGACAAGACAGCACAGGGACAATGTGAGGGGAATTTCATTTATATTTCCAGATAGAAAGTGGCTATATAGGAAATCCCATCACCCAAATAGACACACAGATAGACTAGTCCCTACTGTATATTAAGAAATTAATGAATCTGGTTTTATTAAATATTTGATATAATTTTCTAATATATTGAAGTATATACAGACACATGTCACTTAGTGACAGGTTTACGTTCTGATAAATGCATTGTTAGGCAATTTCCTTATTGTATGCATATCATAGAGTATACTTAACAAACCTATATGGTATAGCCTACCACACATCTAGGCTATATAATATAGGCAACAAACTTGTATAGCATTTGACTGTACTAAATACTATAGGCAACTGTAACACAATGGTAAGTCTTTCTGTATCTTTCTATCTAAACATACAAAAGTTACAGGAAAAAGTATGGTATAAAAGATAAAAACTGGCACACCTATACATGGCACTTACCATAAATGGAGCTTATAGGATTGGAAGTTGCTCTGAGTGAATCAGTGAATGAATCGTGAGTGAATGTGAAGGCCTAGAAAATGACTATAGACTTTATCACCATTTTACACTTAGGCTACACTAAATTTATAAAAATTATTTCTATCTTTTAATAATATATTAATCTTAGCTTATTGTAACTTTTTTCTTTATAAACATTTTGCTTTTATAAAATTCTTACTCTTTTTAATAAAAGAGCATAAAATACAACCACATTGTACAGCTATTCAAAAATATTTTATTTCTTTATATCCATATTCTATAAGCATTTTTTTATTTTAAATATTTTTTACTTTTTTTGTGAAAAATTCAGACACAAACACACACATCAGCAGAGGCCTACACAGGGTCAGGATCATCAATATCACTGCCTTCTACCACCATATATTGTCCCACTGGAAGGTCCATCGGGGGGCAATAACACACACTGAGCTGTCCTATGATAACAATGCCTCTTCTGCAATACCTCCTGAACGACCTGCCTGAATTTCTTCTTGAGGAGGTGTCCCTCTTTTCAGAAATATGGTTATAAAGTTACCAGGCAATGGGAATATTTCAGTTATAATATTATTGTACTACTATTGTATATGCAGTTGATTATTGACCAAAAAGTCATTATTTGGCTCATGATATACATATACACACACACACACACACACACACATACACACACACACAAATACGTATATATACATATACACACACAAATATATATTCAATATAGATATCATCCATATATACGTATATATATTCAATATACCTATATATAGATATTGCACTACTATTTTATATTCCGTTGGTTGTTGATCAAAAGGTCATTATTTGGCTTATGATATACATACATATATATTTATGTAATTATATATATATATACAAAAGGGATATACTGTGTGTATATATATGTGTATATACGTATATACACACACACATACATATGTGTACATGTATATGTATGCATAAATCTGTATATATGTGTATATATATACACATACACATATTTACACATATATGCATACATATATACATGCATGTGTATATAGATGGGTGTGTGTATATGTACATGTATATACAGACATGTATACACACACATGTGTATATTTACATATGCATACACATATGTGTGTATATATACACACAGGTATGTGTATATACACATACACACATGTACATATATATGTTTGTATATATACACATACATATATACACGTGTATACATACATACACATATACACATATATACGTATATACACACTTATATATGTACATGTGTATATGTGTATATACACACATGTGTGTATATACATGTGTTTGTATTTGTGTATACATACACACACACGTATCCCTTTGAAATACATATATTATCCCTATTAGATAAGAAACTGAGAAAGAGATTTGTCTGTCTATGTTCTTATAGCTTATAAGCAGGATGGTTTGATGGCTTGTATATCCTCCCAGCATTATGATTTGTGGTGGTTTTTCCCCTTTGAGACTGCTGTTTCACAGTTTTCTCCTTTTAAAATTTTGAAACCATTTTCCTCACACACATCTCTATTTCAATGAATCCATGTCTTCTTCTAAGAATATCCCCAATTATCTTCTAGTCTTCAAATTGAATTAACTTTACCCTGGTTTTCATCTTCTCTGAGGTTTCTAATATATTACTGCTATTGATACTATCCTCAGCTGCATGATAATTGGCTGGTTCTATTGGTCTTGCCACTTGATCCCTCAGCCTTAAGTTTGTTTCCTTCTTATCTGTTAGGACTACTTATGTCCTCCTGTTCTTTAAACTGGTTTCTTTCTGTGATTCTGTTCTTGAACCTCTTTATCTCTCTATTGTCATATTATTGACAATTTTATCTCTTCCTTCAATATGGATAATTCAATCATCAATATAGAGGTGGTTACTGAATACAGGAAAGTATTATTTGTGTAAGGAAGAGAACCAAGGAGTAAACACTTAAAAAGATTTTACTTTGAGGGGTAGGCAAAAGCATTGAAGAGAGTGTGGTATTTAATTTTATATATCAACTTGGCTATACAACAACACTCAGATATTTGGTTATACACCAGTCTAGATGTTGCTGTGATGATATTTTTAGGTGAGATTAACAGGTTAATCATAAGAATTTGAGTAAAGCAGATTGCCCTCCATAATATGGGTGAGCCTTATCAAATTAGTTGGAAGCCTTAAGGGAAAACAGTCTGAGATTGCCTGAAGAAGAAAGAATGCTGCTTCTGGACTGTTGTAGACTTGAGCTTCACTATCAACTCATCCCTGGGTCCCTGGCTGCAGGTCTGCTCTGAAGATGACAGCTGTACCAGGCCCTACAATAGTATGAATCAATTTCTTAAAATCTCTCTCTCTCTCTCTCTCCATGCTCCCACATACACAAACAACATAAACACAAAAATATTCTACTGGTTCTGCTTTTTTTACAGAACACTGACATGCAGAGTCTGATAAAGAATGCCCTAACAAGCCAGGAGAGATTATCTTCCTGGCCACTGATGGAGCCTCAAATAATTTTGTGTTTAGCAAAGTCAAATGCTACAGAAGAGCCTACATTTTAAAACAGAGAAGAGACAAATGAAGAATAATCTTTCATCATGGCAACTTAAACAAGAGAAATTCTATTGGGATGCTGAAACAAAATTGTAATGACTTAAAAAGTGGGGGAATATGAGGGTTGAAGATATTACAGTAGTTTTTCAAGATATTTTGATGATGTCAGATGGTATTTTATGTATCTCTGTTTTCCATTGTCACTGCCAGTCCCAAAGCTAAAGACTTCCATCCCTTGCATAGTTGATTGCCCCCTGACTGTTTATCATGCTTCTGCTGAGTCATACTTTCCCCATCTCTCCACTGATCACCTCCATGTTTGTCTTCTTAAAGTACAGAATGATTATGTATCTTGCCTGAGAACCTAGAGCACTCTACTCAATTACCTATTATTTTTCAGTCTGGCTACACAACTCTCCAGATCTTGGCCCCTTTCATATACTTTTCACTTTCCACAAAGCCAGATTATTTTTATTCTCTAAAATTTCTAAACAGTCACTTTGTTTTGTAGCAATCTATCCCCCATTCTGCCACCCAACTACTACCAATTCAGCAACATATGTAATCCCTACTCAGCCTTAAGAAATTATCTCATATGTCATCAACCTCAAAAATACTTTCCTTTACTTCATTAACTGTCTAAACGTCGGCTTGTCTGTATATAACATAGATAATAGAAATGATGCTTTAAAAACATAGAAGTTTACTGAGAACGTGGGGAGTTGGGGAGAGATAGCATGGGGAGAAATGCCAGATATAGGTGATGGGGAGGAAGGCAGCAAATCACACTGCCATGTGTGTACCTATGCAACAATCTTGCATGTTCTTCATATGTACTGCAAAACCGAAAATGCAATTTAAAAAAAATAGAAGTTTAAAACTCTCTCATAAAAAGTCCAAATGTAAGCCGTCTCTAGGGTTAGAATGGTGACTTTTAGTCATGAGGATTTCATGTTGTTTGCAGCTCCCTGTTTCACTAACACTAAGGCATGAGTCATGTTCCCACAGAAAAAAATAGAAGGCACATCCTAAGCAGCAGCAGAAAGAAAAGGGGAAAGACAGACAGACACACTGTAGTTCTCTTTCAAACAAATTACCTAAAAGCTTTCATGAAACCCTCTGACTTCTGATCCACTGGCCAGCACATAGTCAATCAAACACCTTGCTGAATATATCCTGGAAAATGGAAATATTTTGTGCCAGTGTTTTAGAAGCTCCTTGGAAGTTGGGGCAGACAACCAGCAGCATTCATCACAACCTGTATTCTAAACCACAGACACTGTTGGGGTTATATTGCAGCTCTGTGGGTAATAACCTTGAGTAATAATCTTACTCCTATTTAAACCATAAACTCTTAAAAGTCAGAGAGTGTATTAGCCTTTGTATATATGTGTACATGTTAATGTTCTACATGAATGTTTGCAAATAAAAGTGTGTTTATGTTTGACATGATAAATCATAATGTACTTTTGAATTCAGAACCAACTATGATAGACACACAGGAGTACTATAAGGATGACTGGGAAAGCTGGACTGAAGTATGAAAATGCAGCATAAACCCAAAGCCAAATGAGGCTTGCTGGAATTTACTCCATAAATTCACCTTGGGCAAAGGAATAACACAATTTCAGCGTTACACCATTGGGTCTTGCTATTTTCTTCTTGTGTGGAGGATAGGAATAGAGAGGACTTAGACTCCTTAAAAAACACCAGTTTGAAAATTGGGTTCAGAGAAGGAAAGGGAAAGCTTGACAACAAGAGACCTGAGTTACGCATTCTCAGCAGCCTTTTTACTAATGCTACCAACTGAATAAGTTATTGGGTTTTGCTTGTTTGTTTGTTTTTTTCTGGTATAGACATTCAGGGGTAGAGGAAAGACCCAAAAGTATCCTTTCAATATTTTTTCTTCCTGGGCAGTAGAATGAAACACTACTAAAGCAGAAGTGGGGTAGTATTTCTCCTAACAAAGTACATAACAGAAAACCATTAAAGTCATTGACTGAGAACTTCAATACCTTTATGTCTAATGACTTATCACATGCAGTGCAGTAATTTTAATAGGAACTTAACATCATTTAGATATATCAACTCTCCAATTTCAAGTCTGATTATAATTTTTAGTGATTGCTTAAAGAAATAAGGAAAGTAAAGTGTTAACTGATTCCATTTAAAAATATAACTTACCTAGAACTTGCCAAAGCAAGTCAAACAAGTATTGCTTGCACAGCAAAAACATTTTTTCCATATTTTATCATTACTAATTAAACAAGAGTCTTTAATATCAAATTATTGAATCACAAAAGGAAAATGTATGGAAGCCTTACTAGTAGTTTCAATCCTTACGTGTTAGAATTAGTTACTTTTACTTTTTAAACCCTCTATTTTACTTCTTATCTAATTACATTTGTTTGCTTTATATTGATATTTCTCATCTGGTAGATTGTAAGTTTCTTGTCTGAAGAAACTGGATCTTATCTCAGAACCTGTCACTCTTCCCAGCATAAAGTATATTACTCAATATATGATTAATAAACATTCCTCTTTTTTTTTGAGTTGAAGAAAATAGTATATCTCCTATGTGTGAAGCTGGCAGTTTCTACATGTACTTGCCTATTACTTTGTGAACATGGGTAACAAATATAAGAATGAATAAATAACTGCTTTCAAATATGCTTTAAGTTTTGGATTTATTTAGGGCTTATTAGGTGAGAGATGGAATTTGACAGAAAAACACAAATTTTCAAAGTATTTGAGAAATACTTTATAGACATAAAGAAAGAAATTTTAAGTATGATGCTAAAATAAAGAGGCTAAAAGAAGTAGATACCTACACATCTCCAAGAAAGTATTATAACCATAAGTTTTAACATGGCTGTTTACATTTGACCAGTACCAAGAAATTTCGTTACTCTAAGTCACTCCAAGCATGTTATGGGATATTATTTGCTCAACACATCTTGATTAAAGCTTTCTCCGAACCCAGTTCTTGGTATGGAGCATGCAGTGCTAAAAGTCAGGCTTTCATGAAGATTTTATTTGGTGATGGCTGTGAGCATGCACACATACAGAAAATTACTGAAGTTTAAGAAATACATTGAAAAAAACCTGATACTTTAGCCATTATTCCCGACTAAATCTTTTTTTTTCCTTAATAGCAGGGTTTATATGTAAATTTTGGAAGATTAACTATTCCACAATTCAATACATCCTACCAGACTGACATATACCTTGTTTATTAAATAGATTGCAGATATTTTATAAATCATAAAACTTGTTGTCTATCCCTAACAAGATAACACAACAATAGACATTTGTACTGATTTTTCTCCCTGATCTTCTGGGTTCATTATATTTGAAATTGCTCAGATAAACTCTTAACTGATCAGCCTCTCTTAGCTCTTCAGTCAGTTCTGAGCAGAACCACAGGAAATTGGCAGCCTCAGTTAAACGAGAAGTTATGACCTAGATTTAGTCTTTCTTCAATGAAACTGATACCCTGGTAAGTTCTAGTTACCTATGGAGTTTACTGTTTCACTTGCCATGAATCCCTGGACCTCATCATCTTCTCCTTTCCCCTACCAACAGGTTGGACACATTTTTTCTTCAAATTTTCTACCTTATACTTTAATGAGAAGCTAAAAATAGAAACTTGTTCTAAAGCCATTTAAGTAGAAAATACTACCACCCGCAGAAACTAAACCGTATTTCCCATAATCCAGTCCCTACTGGGGTCCTTCTTAAAAAAGTCACCAATGATTTTGAATATTGCCTTTAATATGAAAACCACTTGGTACTGGTTGATACATTCCTTTCTTTCATATACCCAAATCTGCCTAGATCAGGTCTAAACTTTCATCCCTTTGCCCAGTGTTCTCTGTGAAACAGCCTGCCTCTATGCAAGCTAAGTATAGGAAATATACATAAATTTCCTAGGTATTATACAATCCTAAATATCCTCTCCTTCCACCCAGGTCATATTACTGAGAACTCAATATGTCTGAGCACACTCAAATTATAATAATATTCAAAGAAATCTTTAATTTTACACCATATAACAAAAAGGAATATGGAATTTGTGTACACAAAGATGGAAAAAAATAGTCATGCTGGTACAAACTATTGACATTGACTGGCAAAGACAAGGAGTCAGCACTGTTATTCAGTCTTTGCAGACACACTGCTCGAGTTAAGCAAATTTCAACAAGTTCTGCAGCATTAGTCAGACCTCCAAGCTTAAAATTCTGCATTGTTTAATATTTTCCATTGCTGTGAAAGTAAACACAGTCATTAATCCAAAATCTTGGCAACAGCAAAACAAAACATGTTTTGTTGTGAAAAAGTTGATCACCAAGACTGTGGCAAATATATGAGTGCATAGGAAATTTTGACATACAATAATTGGTGTAATGGATAAATAATGTTCTCCAAACATATTTGACTGGATTTTTATTGTGTAAATCACCATAACCATCTAAATAAGTAGCTTAGAATGATGTTAAAATATTTTTGAAATAGTCCAAAATAACTTCTCTATAATTTAAATTTATTTTCCAGCAATCGTAAGTCTCAAATAATCTTCTCCAGTAAAGCAATATTTTATCCAGCAAAACATAGTCATGTTATGGAGTCATTTTTAAGAGGACATATTTGAGAGTAAGCCAAATATCTAATCCAATAATTTTTTTAAGTGAAAGAATAACAACAAAAGAAAATCTGGATGCTTTTAGTAGACTCAGGTAATTATCAATAATTATTTAGCTGATTTTATGAGACATAAAATTAATTCATAATTATTTGCACTTCTAAAGATTCCTACAATTTATCTGAGAATAAAAAGTAAAACTTACTGTTACGCAATTACATTTGCTGAATTTTCTATTATAGACATTTTTAACATATATTTGGGAGAACATTATATATGGGATATATACAGAATGTGATGTTGAGTTATAAAAGATTTGCCATATCTACAGCTCATTTCCATCTTGTTCTGGTGCAAAGGTTTATCCAGGATGATCATTAAACTGAGCCAATGGATGATAGCCTGACACATAAAAAAAGAATATACTTGTAGGATAACTATGAGTGAGGTTGTGTGGGCCCATTAAAAATAAGAAGAACGAGTTCGCAGTCTCATTTCTAACTAAAATGTTTTAAGAATATGAAATCTAAATACGAAATATGCAATCTTATATGGCTATTTTCCCTCCAACATAACTAAATTGGCTCATGTGTGGCCAAACTGCTTCAACATAAAACAAAGTACTTTCTCAAACCATGTCTTTCTCCATTGTTGTTGTTAATGAATGTCAGAGATAGAATAGAAAACCAATTAGATGTTAAAATATGTAAGAGAAATTATAATTTCATCCTGAATCATTAAAGTTTTCTGGCTTTTGTGCACAATTTAGATCATATTTTTCATTATTGAGGATAATTAATATTGGAAAATTCTTAAGAATATTAATTCAGTATAGGTTGTATGATGTAAAGAAGATTTGAAAAAGTAGAATTTGACATCACTATTACATTAGATTCACTGAGTTCTTGTATGCAAAATGTATATACAGAAAGCCATCATGATCCCTTCTAGGTTTATACTTCCCAATATACTAAAAATATGCTAAATATTGAGGATTGAAGGCAAGGAACAAAGAGAAGGCAATCATAAAAAAATAAACAATACTCCTTTTTCCTTGACTGACCTCTGGATTTATGGCTTTATAGTCAGTTTTAATTATAGAATGAGAATTCTAAGTAGCTTCTAAGATCTCTTCCAATGTAACACTCACTTACCACACTATATTCCTATTAAATTTTCAGAAACAGATAATATTAACTTCTTAAATATGTAGAAAATGAACACATTAAAGAGAACTACCTCTGGGTAGAATTTTGCCAAAACTAAAACATACTAAAAAAAAAAGTAGGGAAATATTAAAAAATCAAACAGAAGATATCCTTGGCTATCTTAGTCCATTTTGCACTACTATAACAGACTATCTAAAATTGGGTAGTTTAAGAAAACCCAAAGTTTATTTTATCAAAGTTCTGGAAGCCAGAAAGCCCAAGATTGAGGTGCTGTAAGTTTGGCTGTCCAGTGAGGGCTGTTCTCTATTTCCAAGATGGTGCCTAGTAGCTGTATTCTTCAGAGGGGAGGAACACTGTGTCTTCACATGGCAGAAGGCCAAAGGACAAGTCAGCCAAATGCTGCATCAAACCTCTGTTATAAAAGCCTTAATCCTATTTACAGAGAGGGGTGCTCTCATTAACTAATCACCTCTTAGAGGCCCCAACTTTTAGTATTATCACATTGTCCATTAAGTTTCAAAACCTGAATCTTGGAACAGTCACATTTAAGCCATAGCACTGACAAAGATGCTAGAACAAAAAGAACAGAAAGTATAGAAGGGACAATATACTGAAATGCAAGTCCTGTCTATTTAAATGGAAAGTTTATCATATGTCAAGAAAAATATAATACAGAACACCTGAGGATGAGAAATAAATTGGAAATATATGGGAAAAATATTAAATATATATTCCAAATAAGAGCATCATTCACATAAAAAGAGAACAAAATGCATTTTGAAATACATAAATATTAAATACATATATGTATATATACAAATAAATAGTTAAAGAATGAAAGGACCTGGAAACAATTCTAAATACAGGTAAACATTAAATTTTAATAATTATATCAACTGACAGGAAAACACAATGTAAGTATTTTAATTTTACAAATAAAAGCCTCTAAGAAATTGCTGTATGAATCTGGGTGCTCCTGTATTAGGTGCATATCTATTTAGGATAGTCAGCTTTTACTGTTGCATTGATTCCTTTACTATTATTTAATGCCCTTCTTTGTCTTTTTTGATCTTTGTTGGTTTAAAGTCTGTTTCATCAGGGACTAGGATTACCACCCCTGGTTGTTGTTTTTTTCTTTTCTTTTGGTAAATATTCCTCCATCCCTTTATTTTTAGCCTACGTGTGTCTGCACATGAGATGGGTCCTAAATACAGCACATCGATGGGTCTTGACTCTTTATCCAATTTGCCAACCTGTGTGTTTTAATTGGGGCATTTAGCCCTTTTATATTTAAGGTTAATATTATTATGTGTGAATTTGATCTTGTCATTGTGATGCTAGCTGGTTATTTTGCCTGTTAGTTGAGGCAGTTTCTTCATAGTGTCAATGGTCTTTACAATTTGGTATGTTTTTGCAGTGGTTGGTATCAGTTTTTCCTTTCCATGTGTAGTGGTTCCTTCAGGAACTCTTGTAAGGCAGGCCTAGTTATGACAAAATCTCTCAGCATTTGCTTGTCTGTAAAAGATTTTATTTCTCCTCTGCTTATGAAGTTTAGTTTGGCTGAATATGTGATTCTGGGTTGAAAATTATTTTTTTTAAATATGTCGAATATTGGCCCCCATTCTCTTCTGGCTTTTAGGATTTCTGCAGAGAGATCTGCTGTTAGTCTGATGGGCTTCCCTTTATGGGTAATCCGACCTTTCTATCTGGTTGCCCTTAATATTTTTTTTTCCCTCCTTTTAACCTAGTTGAATCTGATGATTATGTGTCTTGGGGTTGCTCTTCTCAAGGAGTATCTTAGTGGTGTTCTCTGTATTTCCTGAATTTGAATCTTGGCCTGTCTTGCTAGGTTGGAGAAATTCTAAAGCCAATACATTGAAAAACAGTAGGCAAAAATATCTCATAGTGGGCTAAAAATTGAGACAGCTGGAAAGACATAGAAGGACATAATAGTCCCTTGTTTTTCACAGCAGGAGATTAAAGGATAGTGTTTTAGTTTTTTAGTTTATAACTAATAAATAAAATTTAGGCAATATAATATAAAGATATAGGAGTAATCCCTCTTAGAAAAGAACAATGAATAGACTATACTTATTCCAAATTAGCAAATATAGGAAAGAAAGCACAATACAAACAATTAAAATAAAGGATATTTATATTGTCTAGCAAGAAAGTGTTTACATACTTAAATCATATGTCTATGCATATGTCATCATGTCACTGATGCAGGTTTTGAGCAGGTGATATGCTTTGGGATATAAGTGGGCACGATATTTGCCTGATCAGAGCTGGCAGATTTTAAGTTTACTGCATTAGGTTTTGCATCACCCTTGCATTCCTGCCATCTGCCTTTAGAATGTGACTCCTAAGCAGGAGCTACTCTGTCAGCCTGGGTCTTGGAATGAAATACATGGAGCCAAGTTGAGCCAAGCTGAGACATACTGAATCAAGCAGATCCAGAGCCAATCCATAGCCCTCATGCAACGGGAGCCAGAAATAAATTCATCTTGTTGTTGTAGTAAGTCGCTGAGATTTGAAGATTGTTTATTATAATAGCAAAACTGCAAATGCTGACGTATAAAAAAATTTTACCCCCTGAAGAGGGAATTTATTATGCTATCTTAACTCAGCATTCGTTTTCTTCTTGTTATAATCTTAGCATAGAGATTCTCATTTAAGAACTCTTTCTCTGAGCTCCATTCAAGTAGTTACAGTGGTGGCATGCACAATTCTTAACTCCATGAGTGGGAATAAGCCTGTCAGAAGCACTCAACATATCTCCCTCATTTGACTATATTGATTTGACCAGAAATGTGCACGTGACCCCTTTCAGCAATGAAAGCCATGCTTAGTAGGTTTTATATAGCAGGGTAGTTACTAATATAAAGAAAAGCTTTCTCTAGACTTAAGCCGGAATGATGTAAGTCCAGATCCTTCAGGTTCCATCAGAAGACAGATTGTTTTAAAGAGACAAGACCAAACTTGAAAGTAAAAGTGAGACCTAGAGAGACACTGAACTGTGATGACATTATTAAGACCTTCAGTACAACTATTGTATTCTTGGAATTTTTTTGAATGAATAAATCTCATTTTATCCTTTACTCAATTTGAGTTTGAATATTTTTTAATCATAACCAAAATAATGTGTAGTGTTGTAGCTCCCATTCTCCTTTTATTATTTGATGAATTACTCCACTAAAATAAGTAAATCAAGGAAGAGGAAGAACTTTAATTCAAAAAACAGCATGTAACTCAATAAAATAGTGAAGTCCAGAGAGAGAGCTATGCGCTTTGTAATTGGTCACATAATGAGAAAAAAAAATGCCTTTAAGAAATTCTTCAAGAAGGATTCCTTTATAAATGTGTCCCAAGTAACAAAGAATTATTTAAAAACTGGAAGATATTAATGACTGAGTAAACAATGTGGATGCTTTATTTTTCTTGTAGTCTCCTAATGATAAAAAGAAAGGCACTCAGAAATATCAAACTCTGCCACAAATATCTATACAAGAAAGTGATCATTTGTAGATGCAAACTAGAAAACACTTTATTTTGAAGAGTTGGTGGATGATAGCAGAAGAGGATACGTTTGTTCATTTTGCCAGAAGCTAAATATGCTACCAATATTGACAATATTTTCAGGTAAAATTGATAGGAGTTTAGAAACGGAAAACTTCATTTAGTAAAAAATATTATGAGAATTTGGCAAGTCAAGAAATAGGAGTTTAAGTATCATAACTACAACTGTGCTATTCAAAAGTTGTGTAATTGTAAATATTAATGAATCTTTTAAAGTTAGCTAAATTCTCATCATGGCAAAGAGTGAATAGATAAGGCAGAAGGAAATAAGTCATTAAAGATAAAATTATATTTAAATCTATCATTTACAGGTACTACCACCTCTCAGAACAACTAAAATAATAAATAAAGTAAATTACCTTATACAAAAAGCCTGAGAATGCAGAAGATTAGAAAGGACAGAGGAAAGTTGCTTTTATTTATAAGTCATTTTGTATAAACGTATATGCCTGAATTTCCTACCTACTTCTTTGTATATTTTTAAAAATTTTTATAAGGAAGTGGGCTAAACTCAGGCAATTAAAGGAGAAAGACATTTTAATTAAACAAAAATAAAATTTTAAACTATATGCTACATGCAAATCATACTGACATCACTTATCACACTATATCACTGACACTGAAAACCGATCTACCTAATTAACATGAAAAAACTACAGAACAAAAAGTAATACACTGAATTCTAAAAACTCATTAGTAAGGAAAAAAAAAAACAACACTTTTTTAAAAGACTAATAAGATGACTAAAGGTTTGAAGAAACACTTCACCAAAGATATACAGATGGCAAATGAGCACATGAAAAGATACTCAACATTATTAGTCACTGGGGACATTGAAATTAATGCCACACAGAGATACTACTATATACCTACTAGATTATCTAAAAGTAAACTATCTTACCATATTAAGTATGGCAAATCTGTGGAGTAGCTGGAACTCTTATATACTCCTAATGGGAATGTAAAATGTTGAAAATACTTTGAAAAATAGGTCGACAATTTCCTAAAACGTTAAACGCACACTTGCCATATGACCTAGTCATTCCCGCTCTGTATACTCACCCAAGGGTAAAAAAGGCATATTCCCACAGTAAAGACTTGTACAATAATGTTCTTGGCAGCTTCATGTGTAGCAGTCAAAAACTAGAAAAAGGACTTTCAGAATGACAGTGTGGGCTCTTCTGTGCAACCATTCCTTAGTGAAATAATCATTTGGGTAAGAAGTATTTTTAAAAAGACCAATTATTTAGAGTCACTGGAAAATGTCTTAAGGACATATAGTAAATGGAGAAATATGTATTCAATGAAATTTACTAGATGTTAGTAAGAACAATGAGCATTTGAGGAACATGAGCCAATACCTGCCCCTTGTTTCTCCACCTCCAGCTCAGCATGATGGAATCTCCAACTGAGCAGATGTGGCCAAACAATGGGGCTTCAACTCACCCCAGATCTGCATCAAAGACTACACAGTCTGCTCAAGGATACAAGGCCACACCATGTCTCATTGTCCCAAGTTCTGTCTTAGTGAGGCTAAATTCTAAAGAAGTGCAGCCAAGAGGTTGAGAGCTGCCTTCCTTCACTTAGCCCTCACATGTGGGTGGATGCAATAGTCAGGCAGGGCACATAAGAATAACAGGGCCCCATATTTGCAAATACAGTCCTTGCCACAGCTTGCTCATGGAGCAGAGATTTAAGCTGGTAGATAAAAACCCAGAAAACCAGAACTATCATCCTCACCCAGCACCCTCCTCCTAAAGCACAGGGGATCACTCCAAGAGAAATGGTCCATTGTCATCTTCCCACCTCTTGGGCAAGCAGACCATTAGACTAGACAGCACTCCAAAGCTCTCTTCAAGTGAACTGACTTTATTGAGAGTTCAGTGTGGGAAAGTTCAAGTCTAGGTTGACTCAAGTCTTAAGGACACTCTTGAAAACAACAGGGATTTGCAGAGTAAGCAATTAAGAGAAGACTAGCAGCTCTAAGAGCAACAGAGTAAACGATATACTATTTAATTTATGTGAATCAATAAAGCTCTCTAAAACATGTTGGACAAAAATACAATAAGGAAAAGCTAACAAAAGAATGTGGGAATCACACTTTGATGGAGTTGTATCTTAACTCAGGAGATGTTTTTAGAAGCTGGTCTCTGATTGTAGGCAGTTCATTAACTCACTATACGAACTACTGATATTGTAAAAACTAATACTGGATAAAAACTGAAACAGTATGGAATAACATTGCAGGCAGACAGAAACATTTTTAAATTCTTCACTCATCCTTGCACTCCTTCATGATTTGAGGGTTAGTCTAAACGCAGAATGGTTTGATTACTTGAACATCTGCGAAGAGACATTTAGTTTTTTTCTTTCTCAGATTAGTGTTTATCAAACTTCAGTGTGCATAAGAATTACCGTGTTTGTTTAATACACAAAGTAAAATGATGTATATAGAATATATGGACAATTTGGCAGGGAGGGTCAAGTGTAATTTGGTTTAGGTGTGATTTTTTTCCCTTACAAACATGAACGCAATCAAAATCAAAGCCTAAGGCATTTACGTAAAGTGCTATTTTGTCACAATGGGTATATAATCAGAATTAAAAGAGTGTACTAAGGAACTCTTATGCCCTCCCTAAGTTATCATCAAATATATGGGAGAAATTGGCAGGAAATAAAAAGCAGAAGAAGGAAACTACAGTAGTTACAGGACACTTTATCTCAGTTCTTCTCCATGATTAAATTTTCAGGAGTCTATGAAAATCCAAATGTACAGTAAAGTAAGTAAGTGATTGCATTCATCTGCTAGGACTACCATACAAAATAACGCAAACTGAGTGGCTTTAACAACAGAAACTTGTTTTCTCACAGTTCTGAAGGCTAGAACTTTAAGATTCATGGCCTGTCAGGGCTGGTTTCTGATGAGGCTTCCCTTCTTTATTTGCAGATGCCTACATCCCTGCTGTGTCCTCACATGACCTGTTCTCTGTATCCTTGAGAAGAAAGAGATTGCTGCTGCCTCTTCCTGTTCTTATGAGGGTCACCAGCATTATCAGATTAAAACTTCACCCATATAATCTCATTTAACATTAATTACCTTCCTAAAGACCCCTATCTCCAAATACAGTATCATTGGGGTTAGGGCTTCAACATGAATTCGGGGGGACACAATTTAACCCACAACAGCAGTATAGTTAATTTCAAAAAACAAATTGTTGTTGGAAGTACATTTAGTAACATAGAGAACTATATGTTTATTCATTATTTAAGAACACTAATTCAACATTAAGAAACCTGGATTTTGGAGATGTATTTGACTCCTGTCAGAAAACTGTCATTTGTATTATTAGTATTAACATTTGCAATGATTAACATTGATTTTTAGAATGACAGTCATGTCAGACTAAGTATTACTATATAACAAATATCTCCAAAGCTCAGTTACTTACCAAAAAAAAAAAATGTCACTTGGTTGTTTTTTAGTTGTCTTTAGGTTAGCTGATGATTCCTCTGACATTTCTCCTGGGCCCACTCATGCATTTAGGTAAAGGTTAGCTGGGGCTGGAACATCCAAGATGGCCTTACTTTTCATACAGACAGTGCTGATTTTGGTTGAGACACTTTACTTCTCCTTCATGTAGACCTCCATCGTCCAGTACTCTTGACTGGCTTCTGATGGTATTCCCAGGGCAGTTGAAAATGGCAGCTGCAAATACTCATAAGGCCAAGGCCTGAGAATCATCTTCCATTAGTCAAAGCAAGTTATGACGATAACTTAGGTTCTAGTAGTGGGTGAAATAGATTAACTCTCTTGATGGGAACAGGCTTAAGGAAAATGTGGCCATAACTAATCTACTACATTGTACCCTCTGGCCTCAATTATTTACTTTTCTCATACATGAAAAATTTCCCAAATGGCCACTTAATCATGGAACCAGACTAAAAGTCCACTATTTGATTTACATCTGGCTTAGGCATAAGTAGAGCCCCTTAAGGGCAGCTCCTTTTGATCCAGAGACTTACAAACAGAAGAAACAAGTAATACTATTTACTGTATCCCACCACTCTGACATGCCTGATACAATATAAAAAAGGGACAATTTTACCACAATAGACATTTCCACTCAAAAATGAGTAACTGTGATAGCTAATAATTGAGTGTCAATTTAATTGGATTGAAGGAAGCAAAGTATTGTTCCTGGTTGTGTCTGTGAAGGTGTTGCCAAAGGAGATTAACATTTGAGTCAGTGGACTGGAAGAGGCAGACCCCACCTCAATCTGGGTGGGTGTCATCTAATCAGCTGCTAGCATGGCTAGAATAAAGCAAGCAGAAGGTGGAATGAGCAAAGTTGCTGAGTCTTCCGGCCTTCGTATTTCTCCTGTGCTGGATGCTTCCTGCCTCTGAATGTCAGACTTCAAGTTCTTCGTCTTTGGACTCTTGGACTTACATCAGTGGTTTGCCAGAGGTTCTCAGGCCTTCAGCCACAGACAAAAGGCTGCACTGTTGGCTTCTCTGCTTTTGAAGTTTTGGGACTTGGACTGATCCACTACTGGCTTCCTTGTTCCTCAACTTGCAGACGGCCTATATGAGACTTTACCTTGTGATCATGTCAGTCAATTCGCCTTAATAAATTCTCTTTCAAATATACATATATCCTATCGGTTCTGTCCTTCTAGAGAACCCTAATACAGTAATAGCAATTACTTGACATCATAATTCTAAAAACAAGCTGAATATGTGCCACCAGCTTCTCTTTTCAATGAGGGTATTCCTAGAATAGGATCCACTTCTGCTCAAGAGTGGCTCCTTGATCCTTTGTTCTCCTTGAATCTTGGTACCACCTATTGGCTTGTTGGCTCCTTATGAGACATCTTATCCTTTTAATAAGAAGTGGCCCCTCATTGCAGCTGAGGAGCTCTCTCTACCTGCTCTCTGCCTGTTGCAAGTTGGAAGCCCAAAAGCTTCTTTTCAGTTTTAGCAATCTCTTACCTTTAACTTCAAGATAGCTGGGATTTTGTTGATACTACTCCCTTAAAACTTTGCTGGCTTCCTAATTCACTGCACATCCCAAAAGCCAAATCAAAAATTAATTTTGAGATGAATCTCTATCTTGGACTATGTATGAGATTGCTGAAGGGAATGTCCTCAAGATTCTTAGATCCCCTTTGGAAAACTGAGAACACTTTTCGAAAGAAGACATTTATAAGGCCAACAAACGTATTTAAAAAATGCTCATCATCACTGGTCATTAGAGAAATGCAAATCAAAACCACATTGAGATACCATTTCACACCAATTAGAATGGCAATCATTAAAAAAATCTGGAGACAACAGATGCTGGAGAGGATGAGAAATAGGAACACTTTCACACTGTTGGTGGGAGTGTAAATTAGTTCAACCACTGTAGAAGACAGTGTGGCAATTCCTCAAGAATCTAGAAATAGAAATTCCATTTGACCCAGCAATCCCATTACTAGATATATACCCACAGGATTATAAATCATTCTATTGTAAGGACACATGCATGTGTATGTTCATTGCGGCACTGTTTACAATAGCAAAGACCTGGAATCAACCCAGATGCCCATCAATGATAGACTGTACAAAGAAAGTGTGGCACATATATACCATAAAACACTATGAAGCCATAAAAAATGATGAGTTCATGTCCTTCATAGGGATGTGGATGAATCTGGAAAACACCATTCTCAGCAAACTGACACAAGAACGGAAAATCAAACACCGCATGTTCTCACTCATAGGTGGGTGTTGAACAATGAGAACACATGGACACAGGGAGGGGAGCATCACATACTGGGATCTGTTGGAGGGGGACTAGGGGAGGGACAGTGCAGGGATGGGAAGGTTGGGGAGGGATAACATGGGGAGAAATGCCAGATACAGGTAACAGAGGGATGGAGGCAACAAACCACCTTTCCATGTATGTACCTATGCAACAATCCTGCATGATCTGCACATGTACCCCAGAACCTAAAATACAATTTAAAAAAAGATATAAGGCACCAATTTAAATATTTCAGAGGTCTTAATACAAACGCTAACCTCTTTGCCACTTTTCCAGCCTTTGCTAATTAATTTATCACTGCTTTTCTGGCTTCTACTTGCTACCCAGTCCCAATGTCAACGACACAATTATTTCAAAGTTTTGTTAGAGTAACTCCCAACTTTTATGTACTATCTCTGTATCTGTAAACTATTGGTCAAAAGTAACCACACCAAAACTCAGTGGTTTAAACAGCTGAACCTCCTGCTGCTTTACTTGGGTTCCCTCACATGACTTCTGGAGGTAAACTGGGCAGTAAGGGACTAGGTGGCCTCACTCACTTGCCCAGCAGTTGATGCTGTCTCTCCTTTGTGGCAACTTAGTTCTCCAAGTGGTTGCTTATCTTCTAGTAGACCATATCAACTTCCTTGTATGGTGATCTTACAGCAGCCCTCTAAAAGTAGTAAAGGCAAATACTGCAAAGCTTCTAGAGACCACAGCTCCTGAACTCATACGACATAGTTTCTGGTATATTCCATTGGTTAAAGGATGTTGCAAGGCTAGCCAAAATTCAAAAATTGGTAAATTAATATTCATTTTCTGATTCTTGTTACTATAAAGCATTTGTTTACTCTATAATAAACAGTATAATCAACGATATATAGAAACAGAATTTTCACAGCTTTTAACTAATAAAACACAACTTACTAAAAGAGAACATATTTTTTTAATTTCTAGATTTAGATAAATATAAATGGGTAATTAACTTTTCAAAAAGAGTAAAACAGTTGATCTCTCTGCATACACTCACAAGATATTTTTCTTAATTTTTTTCTGAGAATGACTTGAGTTGATATTTAGGTTTTAATTTTCTTGAACAACTCAGCTGTTCTAAAAATAAAAACTGTTGTAATAAAAGTTTTATGGCTTAGAGAGCCTTACTTTTCACAGCAAAGCTGAGGGAGAACAGAAAACACACAGTTTTGATGGGATTCTTCATAAAATAGCTTGTTTTTGTGCTGCTGAAAATAGATTGATGACTTGGAGATGTCACAAATATTTATTTGTCCTATATACATGTAATTTAAAATATATCAGGAGATTTAAAATCAGTTTGACATTCTATTTTATACACTGCTGGGAATTAGCTCTATTTTCTTCTCTGCATACAGAGTCATTATCATTTTTACATGTGTTATTGTAGTATGAACTTTTTGTACTTTGATTTTATTTAAGTTTGTGAAGTTTGTGCACATTGACGAGGGTGACACTAGTAAATTTGTGCAACTGCTTTAGGGTGTCCAGTTTTCCAAATTTCAAATTGTTTATCCATGCTTTTATTGATGGCATTTCAAAGTTTGTTATAAACAATACTGGTTTATATATTTTGTTTATATCTCCTTGTGTACATAAGCACAATTTTGTTAAGCAGTGGGAATGCTGAGTTGTGAGATAGGAATACATTGAAGCATTCTGTACCTTTCCAAATTGTTCTCCAGAATGGCTGTGACAATTGACACTCCCATCCAAAGTGTACAGAGGTTCCTAGGAGCTATATGTATGCATTATCTCTAGCACCTGACATTGCTGGATGTTTTGATGTATATTTTTGCTTAAAAAAAAAAGATTTGGCTATTCATTTATTTTATTTCATTTATTTTATTTTATTTATTTATTTACTGAAAGATGAGATCTCACTACATTTCCCAGGCTGATCTCTAAGCATTCAAGGAATCCTTTCACCTCAACCTCTGAAAATGCTGGCTGAGCCATGTGCCTGGTCTTGATTTTTAATTTAAATGTATGAACTGACATGTCATTCTGGTTTTTAATGTAAATTTGCCTTATTACAATTGGTTTGGGTTGTTTGCCTTTTGATTGTTAATTTATATATGCTGGTTGCTAATTCATTGTCCTTTATGGACACTGCATTAATCTTTCAGTCTGTGGCCTGAATTTTAAAATGGATGTTAAGTCATTCTAAGCAAATGAACTGTGGATGACACTTTGAGAAAAATTGTTCTAAGCCACCATACTCAGCTTTGAATAAAAGATAGCATCCTTAATGTGTCCAGATGCAAATGGAAATGAAATAACGTGAGTAATATAAAGGTTTTCCTTTGTAACCCAATTCTACCCTCATAAAAGCAAATTCAGTACATAGTAAAAATAAGTGATTGATTTCATACTGCATGTGACATGTTGGTCAGCATTGTACTTCTAATCCACAAAAGTTGTTAATATTTGGTTAGATACCGAAAAGTCTTCATTATTCTTTAAGATATTCTTAATGTGTATAAAAATATGTTGTAGGCTTATTCATTCCTTGAACAAGTACTGACACAGGCTTTGTTTGCAGGAACTGCACATTAATGAGGATAAAAATGAACAGATATTTGATTTTCTCACAATGCAGGAAAAAAATTTTAAAAAAACTAAACTAAAATATAAATACAGTTCAAGGAGCGCAAGTGCCATTAATGAATACAGAAATGGCCACTTAAGTAAACATGAGGTCAACTAATGTTGTTAATGAAGAGTGGTACCTAATTTGAACCTTAGAGATTAAAGAAGTATTAATTGGTCAAGTGTTTCAAAAGGAATTTATTATTTCAATTTCCTCTGAAACCTTTTAGAAATAAAAACAGTCAGTCATAAGTTCCACCACAGATCTACTGAATCAACATAATAGAATTTGGGTATCTGGAATATGTATTTTTAAAACTCTTCATTTCATATCAAAGATCATATATGTTGTTGAGGCGTTGAGCTGCATAAGTGAGACGTAAAGGACATCCTTGTCACAGAAATAGCATAGGGAAGACATGGGTGTGTGATTGAGTTGGGCATTTCAAGGGAATTGCAAGTGGGTGAATTTGGCTGTCACATAGAATGGAGGGGAAGCATGGCAAGATAAAAGCCTAAAACCTAGGAAAAAAACAGATGGACAATGCACCTGGTAAAGTGCATGACATTTACTAAGTTCTCAATAGATATTCATTAAATGATAGATAAACGAATGAATACTTGACTGTATTAGTCCATCTTCACACTGCTTATAAAGAAGAGATACCTGAGACTGGCTAATTTATAAAGAAAAAGAGGTTTAATGGACTCACAGTCCAGTTGACTGAAGAGGCCTCACAATCATGGTAGAAGGTAAAAGGCACATCTTACATGGCAGCAGACAAGAGAGAATAAGGGCCAAGCAAAAAGGGAAACCCCTTATAAAATCATAAGATATTGTGAGATTTATTGACTACCACAATAACAGTAAGTGGAAAACCACTCCCATGATTCAGTGATCTCCCATCAAGTCCCTCCCACAAAATGTGGGAATTATGGGAGCTACAATTCAAGAAGAGATTTGGGTGGGGACACAGCCAAATCATGTCATTCTTCCCTGGCCCCTCCCAAATATCATATTCTCACATTTCAAAACCAATCATGCCTTTCCAACAGTCCCCCAAAGTCTTAACTCATTTCAGCATTAACTCAAAAGTCCACAATCCAAAGTCTCATTTGAGATAAGGCAAGTCCCTTCCATCTATGAGCTTGTAAAATCAAAAGCAAGTTAGTTACTTCCTAGCATGAACTGGGAAGACACAGCCAAACCATATCAGCGAGTTGTTAGAATTTTACATGTTTTGGTCAGAACTTTCAGTTTATCCTAAAGTTTATAGGAAGTCAATGACAGATTTCAACCAATAAAGTGGAAACTTAGATTAAATTTATGTAAATGAAACATTATTCTAAAATGATAAGCTCATATATTTTGCAAGTTTCTAGATGACTTTCGTGAGCTGTGACTAGTACTTATAAGTGATAATTTTCCTAATTCTTATTAATCTTTTATTCAGGTCACATAAACTTAGTAAAACTGTGTATAGAATTTCCCTAAGCCCACTGGCAAAATAAATGATTGAAACCTCACACAGAAAGGATTGACTGCCCTATTTTCTACCTGTCATGTGTTCATGTGTTATATAACATATTCTGTGGGAGAAAAACAATAATCTATATTTTATGAAATTTTAATTAATAGCTTAAACATATTTTTTAAACTGTATAGTTTATTTTAGAATGGAGCATGTAATCTCTTGGTTCTGACTGTGTGTGTGTGTGTGTGTGTGTGTGTGTGTGTGTGTGTGTGTGTGCTTTCCAGTTCAATTTTTGCAATGCTGCGTCTTGGGACCTAGCTGATTGCAAAAGTAGAAAAAACCCTCCTAGTCCTATATGAATAGTAGGTAGGGAAACAGAATAGGAAGAGAAATAGAGGAAGAGAAGAAAGAGAGTACAAGAGTGAGCTACAATCATTTGAACCTTAGCTAATCTACCTTTGATCTTGCTGCTGGAGTTTTGGTGTAAAGGAGCAACTTAGAGGCCAAGGTATCTGAAGTAGTCATTGTTCCTTGGTGAAATCTCTGTAAGGACAACAGAAAAAGAAAAACACAGAAGAGCAGATGCCCAGAAAGTCTATGAAACTAATTCAGAATCCACAAGTAAGTGAAGGGCTAAAAGAACCTAATCTTGCAAATCAAATGGAATTGGGCCCAGAACAGTAGATACTGTCATCACAAAACCCTTGATTGTCTTCAAACTAGGTGTAACTTGGGAAAACATGATAATATTAATATGAGCATATGAGCATATTAGTATTCATCCTTTAAGATAAATCCCAATCTTTACTATAAAATAAGAGAACTTTCTTAATCTGCCTTTAGACTACTTCCTCCAAGCTCCATTTCATCTTTTGTCCTTTATTCTCATAAAGTTTTACTAATGGTTATGCTATATCATGTTGTGTGCCTCAAGATGCTCTGCCTTTACATGTGTTGTTGCCTTTTTCCTGATACACTTCTTATTCTCTTTTCCACTGAAATAATAGTTACTTGTTTTTCAAAACGTATCCATCTTCATTTACACCAAGGTCAGTAGAATGCCCTTCTCTGTTCCCGCAGTACCGAGTGCTCTTGCAGATCAATTTATTCAATTTGTTTAATTGTCTCCTCATTCTGTTTTAAACCTGGGGTCACCAGTTTAATGCCTTTAGTTGCAGACAGATGATACAACCTACTAGAAGATCAGTTGTAATAAATAGAGAAGGGTGGATAGCTATGAATTTGAGATAGCACATCCTTCAGAAAAACAATAGTAAAAAAAATACTTAAGTTTTCCTTATTACTTGCTTGAAAAATAAATGTATTTGTAAGTCAAATGTAGTTTGTTTTATAATGACTATATCCTTGAGATCATGTATGTTTTACATGTGTCTTCATTTAATATCAAAGAGCTTGGTGCAAAGAGGGATTAAATGCCTAGTGATTGACTTTTTTCATGACTGAATGAATAGATTGGATTATTCCTGATCTCCACTGTTCCTAACTGTCTTTGTTCTGCCTGTAGAGGCTTCAGTTAGTTAATAGACTGAAAGTTGCTGTGGAAGGATAAAGAAAGTAAGTGACAGATAACTTAAGTATTTAGTACCAGACACAGAGAAGTTTAGGACTTAGGATATACAAGTTACAAGTCTTTATATTCTTAACTAGACTTTTAAAAAAGCTATAGATTCAATGCTGTCACCATCAAGCTACCAATGACCTTCTTCACAGAACTGGAAAAAAATACCTTAAACTTCATATGGAACAAAAAGAGAGCCTGCATAGCCAAGCCAATTCTAAGCAAAAAGAACAAAGCTGGAAGCATCACACTACCTGACTTCAAAGTATACTACAAGGCTACAGTAATGGAAAAAGCATGGTACTGGTACCAAAACAGAGATATGGACCAATGGAACAGAACAGAGGCCTCAGAGGCAATGCCACACATCTACAACCATCTGAACTTTGACAAACCTGACAAAAACAAGCAATGGGGAAAGGAGTCCCTGTTTAATAAATAGTGTTGGGAAAACTGGCTAGTCATGTGCAGAAAGCAGAAACTGGACCCCTTCCTGACACCCTACACTAAAACTAACTCCAGATGGATTAAAGACTTAAACATAAGACCTAACACCATAAAAACCCTAGAAGAAAATCTAGGCAAAACCATTCAGGACATAGGCATAGGCAAAAACTTCATGACTAAAACACTGAAAACATTGGCAAAAAAAAAGCCAAAATAGAC
The DNA here is from genome assembly GCA_004027835.1 of Alouatta palliata. NCBI lineage: Eukaryota > Metazoa > Chordata > Mammalia > Primates > Atelidae > Alouatta > Alouatta palliata. Next base: position 86,242 of record PVKV010008182.1, read on the forward strand.
AAATGGACCTAAATAAACTCTAGATCTTCTGCACAGCAAAAGACACAATCATTAGAGTGAATAGGCAACCAACAGAATGGGAAAAAATTTTTGCAACCTACCCATCTGACAAAGGGCTGATATCCAGAATCTACAAAGAACTGAAACAGATTTACCAGAAAAAACAAGCCCATTCTAAAGTGGGCAAAGGATATGAACAGACACTTTACAAAAGAAGACATATATGAGGCCAACAAACACATGAAAAAAATGCTCATCATCACTGGTCATTAGAGAAATGCAAATCAAAACTACATTGAGATACTATCTCATGCCAGTTAGAATGGCAATCATTAAAAAATCTGGAGACAACAGATGCTGGAGAGGATGTGGAGAAATAGGAACACTTTTACACTGTTGGTGGGAGTGTGAATTAGTTCAACCATTGTGGAAGACAGTGTGGCGATTCCTCAAGGACCTAGAAATAGAAATTCCATTTGACCCAGCAATCCCATTACTGGGTATATATCCAAAGGATTATAAATCGTTCTACTATAAGGACACATGCACACGAACGTTCATTGCAGCACTTTTTACTATAGCAAAGACTTGGAACCAAGCCAAATGCCCATCGATGATAGACTGGACAGGGAAAATGTGGCACATAAACATCATAGAATACTATGAAGCCATAAAAAAATGATAAGTTTGTGTCCTTTGTAGGAACATGAATGAACCTGGAAACCATCATTCTCAGCAAACTGACACAAGAACAGAAAATCAAACGCCACATGTTCTCACTCATAGGTGGATGCTGAACAATGAGAACACATGGACAGGGGGAGGGGAGTATCACACACTGGGGTCCGTGGTGGGGGGAACTAGGGGAGGGACAGTGTGGGGTGGGGAGTTGGGGAGAGAGAGCATGGGGAGAAATGCCAGATATAGGTGATGGGGAGAAAGGCAGCAAACCACATTGCCATGTATGTACCCATGCAACAATCTTGCATGTTCTTCACATGTACCCCAAAACCTAAAACACAATAAAATATATATTTAAAAAAAAAAAAGCCTACCTCCAATCTTAAAAAAAAATAGGCCAAACATGATCGCTCACGCCTGTAATCCCAGCATCTTTGGGAGGCCAAGGAGGGCAGATCACAAAGTCAAGAGATCAAGACCATCTTGGCCAACATGGTGAAACCCTGCTCTACTAAAAATACAAAAATTATCTGGGTGTGCTAGTGGGCATCTGTAATCCCAGCTACTCAGAAGGTTGAGTCAGGAGAATTGCTTGAACCAGGGAGTCGGAGGTTGTAGTGAGCCAAGATAACACCACGGCATTCCAGCCTGGCGACAGAGCGAGACTCCATCTCAAAATAACAATAATAATAATAATAATAATAATAATAATATAATAATGTAGTATAGGATTTCTAGCCATTAAATAATTGGTATTGAAAAGAAACTACTGTTTTATCTTTATTTACTGCTTACTTTTTAAAAGTAATTCTAGTAGGAACTTCTCATATCTCGCATCTTCAAAACTCAGCATTTTGGAAGAAATAATCGATATAATGTTGCCATTTTATTGAACTCCTCTGTATCCAACTTATTTATTTGTGTGTGTCTTTTTTTTTTTTTTTTTTTTGGGTGGGGGCAGAAGTCTCACTCTGTCACCCACTCTGAGTGCAGTGGCGTGATCTCAGCTCACTACATCTTCCATTTCATGGGTTTCAGCGATTCTCCTGCCTCAGCCTCCTGAGTAGCTTGGATTACAGGCACCTGCCACCATGCCCAGCTAATTTTTGTATGTTTAGTAGAGATGGGTTTTCACCATGTTGGCCAGACTGGTCTTGAACTTCTGACCTCAAGTGATTCGCCTGCCTCAGCCTCCCAAAGTGCTGGGATTACAGGCATGAGCCACCGCACCTGGTCCCAACTTGTTTATTTTAAAGTTGATTTATATCATCACTGTAAATAGTAAATTACAACTAAAAACAAATTGTAATTTTAAATTATTAAATTGTAACTAGATACTGTTGTCTACCAAAGGTTCTAAGCTGAAGTGTGCTTTCATTATTGCAAAGGACAAGTAGCAAATATTTAAGAGAGGTTAGCAGCATATGCCAAAAATTTAAGAAATGAAAAATACACAAAACAATAATCATTTATGAGTTCACTACAAGAATTAAGACAAAAGAAAACAGAATATTCCTCCCCATGTGAGTCACTATTATTTAATGTCATTTTTTTTGTGCCATGTCAGATACCACTAGGAATACGCATTTTACGTTTTGAAAAAATAGGGACTAGATGAAAACCACTAACCTAACCTAGCATGACATTTTCCCTTTTGTATTTTCGTTATCTCAGCTCTTATTTTCCTTTTTTAAAGAAGGAAGTTCACTGTTAAGAAAAATAGCAAGAGTAGGGTGCTATCCAAGTGTGTGGGGTTTTCCTTACTCCATTCTAAAGAGTGTCCATGCACAATGGGAATGTCTTGCCTTAAGTGCCTGTGTCAGTGTCACAGGAGGTAATCTACTAAAGAGAATGTTCACATTTCTTAATGTTTACCTTGTAAAAGTAATTCTAGTAGGATATTTTTCATATGTCACATCTTCAAAACTCAGTATTTTGGAAGAAAGAATCAATATAATGTTATAATGTTGACACTTTATTGAACTCTTATCCATATTCAATTATTCCAATTATTTCACAACGTATCTACAATATAGGTTTTTTTTTTGTTTTTTTGTTACTTTAACTTACCTTTTCTTAAAATCTAGGAAGTTGATCTTCTTTAAGCAAATCTTTCACTGGAAACATGTCATACATTTGCCTGTCTACCAGTTCATGGTCAACTGCAGCCATTTCCAGGGCCAAGCAACTGAATTAATTCAAGGACTCAGTAAAATAAATACAGTAGGTAGGTAGTTTTACTGTTAGTAGTAATAGTTAGTTCTGCTAGAATGAATGGTTTATGAAGGCAATCAAGTCAAAGGAATGAGGCTGGTTATCCAGTACCTATTTCCTTCAGATTACTTCCTTTTGGCTATTTGATTCAAGCTATGTATTTATATTCATTTAAGTCAGATTTCAGAGGTGAAGAAATATTGCGAGAAAAGTAAGAATGGGGATGAGAGCCAAGATGGCCGATTAGGAGCAGCTGAGGATTGCAGCTCCCAGTGAAAGCGTGGAGGGTGAGTGGACACCACATTCCCAGACGGATTTTTATTGCCCACAGACCAGGAGATTCCCGGGGGAGGAGCCCCACGGGTCGCCAGCGCACCTGGTTTGGCCAGCGCGGCTGATTTGGCCGGCGCAGCTGTTTACACCGGCTCCACTGTTTTCGCCGGCTCCGTTGTTTTCGCCTGCGCGGCCGTTTTCGCGGCCGCTGTTTGGAGCGGCGCCCCGGCGCAGCGGTTCCCGATACAAAAGACGTGGGTCCGGGTGCCGTTTTAGCAGGCAATTGGAGCTCCGGGAAGGCATTGCCGCCCATTCATTTGATTAAAAAAGGGGACTGAAACAGACAGCCAGGCCAGGAGATTTCCCAGGCAAAAA
>PVKV010008183.1:0-24683 GCA_004027835.1 Alouatta palliata
GGGGAGGGATAGCATGGGGAGAAATACCAGATATAGGTGATGGGGAGGAAGGCAGCAAATCACACACTGCCATGTGTGTACCTATGTAACAATCTTGCATGTTCTTCACATGTACCCCCAAACCTAAAATGCAATAAAAAGTATATATATTTAAAAAAAAAACCAGATGGAACTTTTAGAGATGAAAAAATTAAATATCTGAAATAAATAATTCACTTTTGGCATTGAGACCAGATTAGATACTGTAGAAGAAAAAACCTAATGAACATAGACATAGTACTAGAAATTATTTAAAATGAAGCACAGAAACAAGGAGACTGGTGAAGGGAAAAGGGTCACTTTCAGTCACCTGTGGGATAGTTATCAAACAGCCTAACATATGTGTAATTGGAGTCCTGGGGAAAGGCCAGGAGGGACACAGAAATAGAAATAAATAATGGCCAAATGTTTCCCAAATTTGATGAATACTATAAAACCACAGATCTAAGAGGCATAATAAACCCCAATTAACACAAAAAAAGTCACACCAATATACCTCATACTCACAATACTGAAAATAGATGCTAAAGAGAAACTAAAAACAGCCAGAGAATTAAGAGAGTTATTTAGAGAGGAACTCAGTTTTATTCCCACTTGGGGAAATATGCTGTCACAGAGCTTCAGGAGCACATGCTGCTTTCACCTAAGGATGCTGCTTTAATTTTTTTATTCATGACTTTTTCAGTTCCATTTCTAACTCACTTTTCTTCATCTGTACACAATGTGGGGTAACATTGTGGTTAAAGCACAGGTCCAGTGCCACACTTCCTGGGCTTGAATCCCAGCTCTGCAACTTCCCGGGGCACTTAGTTATCCTCTCTGTGCCTCCATTTGCCCAGCTGTAGAATGGGGATAGTAAGAGTCCCTACCCTACAGGAATGGGGTGAAGATTCAACAGGTTGATATAAGAAAGTTACCTAAAACAGTGTTTCACATGTCTTGAGCTCTCATAAGTATTTGCTATTAACAAAGTGGGTAACTGATTGAAGACATTTGTCAACAATGAATTGAAGAGATAAAGAAAGTGTAGAAACAATAAGGTTGGGCAACTGATTATATTGGCAGAAAGAAACAGTAAAGAAAGTCACACTAGGCCAGGTGCTGTGGCTCACACATGTATTCCCAGCACTTTGGGAGGCTGAGGTGGGTAGATCACCTGAGATCAGGAGTTTGAGACCAGCCTGGCCAACATGGGGAAACCCTGTCTCTGGTGAATATACAAAAAGTTAGCCAGGCATGGTGGCTCATGCCTGTAATCCCAGGTACTTGGGAGGCTGAGGCAGGAGAATCACTTGAACTTCGGAGGCGGAGGTTGCAGTGAGCCGAGATTGCACCATTGTACTCCAGCGTGGGCAACGAGAGCAAAACTCCATCTCAAAAAAAAAAAAAAAGAAAGTCACACTAACATTTTATGCCTCCGTGATCAGAAGAAACCTAACAGAGTCATTTGGCAGAGACAGGCAATTGCAGGAGGAAGAAAAGCTTGTTGACGTTCATTGTATAGAGGAGGTGGGTCTAGTGAGATATCTTACACTCTTTGACACCTGACCCCTTCTGGGAAGAACCTGGCCGTGTGTCAGAGTTAGAACACCTTTTTACTGGTTCCAACTTCTGTAGAGCAGTGTTTCTCATACTCAGATGTCCTGGGAAGCATTTGGGGATCATGTTCAAATGCAGATTCTGAATGAGAAGGTCTGGGTGGGGCCAGAGATCCTGAATTCCTGACAGGATTCCAGGTGATGTGATGCTGCTGGTCCACATTTTGAATAGCAAAGCCTGAGAAAACGGGAGCCTCAAGTTTGAAATGAACTCTGACAGTTACCCTTATCACTTTCTACCTTATTTTTGTCAGTGATTTTACCTTCCCCAGTAGACTATCTAGATAGAGGTTCCTTAATGGCAGAATTTGGGTCTGATTCCTTTCTATACTTTACTTTGTTTCTAGCTCAGTGTCAAACTAATGGCAAGTAAGCGAGGTTTTCATGAATCAATAATGGAAATAGAACTTTTAGAAGATGGGAAATTTGATTTTAGGGTTTTTGAGACTTGAGTAATTTGAGTAATTTGCTTTGCATTTATTAGAAAATAGCACGTTAATTTGAGTTTGGGTTAGAAGATACTCAGAGAAGCAGATCAGTAACACATGTGGTCATGATAAAATTTAAGGTAACGTTTTAAATTCTTATCCAGGCCAGGTGTGGTGGCTCACGCCTTTAATCCTAGCACTTTGGGAGGCCAAGGTGGGTGGATCACAAGGTCAGGAGTTCAAGACCAGACTGGCCAACATGGTGAAACCCCGTCTCTACTAAAAAATACAAAAATTAGCTGGGTATGGTGGCTCGTGCCCGTAATCCCAGCTACTTGGGAGGCTGAGGTAGGAGAATTGCTTGAACAGGGACCCAGGAGGCAGAGGTTGCAGTGAGCGGAGATGGCGCCACTGCACTCTAGCCTGAGCTACAGAGCAAGACTCCATTTAAAAAAAAAAAAAAATTCTTATCCAGTCATTTGTATTGAGAAACACAGCCTTATGACAGCTGCTTTCTTCTAAGAGAGAGAGAGTGTGTGTGTGTGTGTGTGTGTGTGTGTGTCTGTGTGTGTGCGTGCGCGTGTAGCACATTGCATTGTTGGGGCTCTTTTTACTGCAGTTTTGTTTTTCACTTTCCCATCAGCTTACCACTAAGTACATTGTGTGGAAAGGAAACACTTTTCTCCTGCAATTAAAATGATAAGCCAAACAGGCAAATACTTGTCTTGACTAATTTTCTGTCATTAATCTTGTTAAATTTTGAGAAGAGGGTTGTAAGAGTAGCCTACAACCAGGTGAGAACCAACATCTGCTGCTTGGTGGGGGTAGATGTGTAATGTTTCAGGCATGGAAATTGTTATTGTAGTCTGTGGTACTGAATTTACATTTTCAGTAAAAGTAACAAAAGAAACGTGCTCATGCACTTTTCATTTGACACTGTTTTCTGATGGGTGGGATTTCTGGCCCCGGGGGCCCTGAGCTGAAGCCTCTGGAGGCTGATCTTAAAGACAATGCCAGAGAAGGAAGGCCTGGCTGCAGGTTCCAGGGGTGGATCAAGCATCCCTGCGCCCAGTGTAGCTACTGTAGGGCATTCCTCGGAAGTTTGCTGAGCCTGGGACTGTCTCACTGTGGGAGAGTACATCCCTCCGCTCCATTGGTCATTGGTGATGAACAGAACTCTCACGTGATGAGCTGTCCTTCTAAGGCTTCTATGTAGGGCCAACATCCAGAGAAAGAAAATCGCTGCAGCTCTGTATTTTTCCCTATAGCAAAATTTCAAATCTTTCAATGTGCTGTGTTTAGACCAGCCACCTTTGATCCCTGAGATAGATTTAACTCCCACCTCAGCAGCTTGCCAAACCTTCCTTTGATGTCCACGTTGTGACCAAGCTGAGTAAAATCTGTCACACCGAGTCATGGAAATGTAACTTGCCTTCATTCATCGTCACTCAGAATCCTCATTAGAGCTAGAAAAAGCAGTCATGCCGAGAAAACCTGCATAGAAAAGCTAATTTCTGAGTGTAGGCCTATGGGAACTTTCTGGAGAGACTCTAAAAGGACTCACACCTTCAGGAGTATTCACATTCTATTTAGTCATCATAAAGAGATTGGACTTTTTTTTTTTTTTTTTTTTTTTTTTTTTGAGACAGAGTCTCGCTCTGTTGCCAGGCGCCGGGCTGGAGTGCAGGGGTGTGATCTCAGCTCACTACAACCTCTGCCTCGCCTTCCAGGTTCAAGCAATTCTTCTGCCTCAGCCTCCCAGGTAGCTGGGACTACAGGCACACACCAGCACACCCAGCTAATTTTTGTATTTTTTTAAGTAGAGATGGGGTTTCACCATGTTGGCCAGGATGGTCTTGATCTCTTGACCTTGTGATCCACCTGCCTCGGCCTCCCAAAGTGCTGGGATTACAGGCGTGAGCCACTACGCCCAGCCTGGACTTTTTATATGAGCTTCAAGTTACCATTTAAATAAGATCTCCTCTTTTCCTCTCACTTTCTCCCTCTCTGTCTCTCTGCTTCCGTCCTGGAAATCTGAGTCCTACTATCATTTATATTTCCGAACTTCAAAGATGCTTAGATTTTTAACCTTTAAAACAAAAATACTGCAACATAAGGTGATGTGTGCCTTTGTTGGAACAGCAGACTTTTGAATTATTGCCACCTGCAAGATCTAATTTGAACCCTGATGTCATGCTGGGCTGTGCATCTGAGGCAACCCTCATTCCATCCCATAGGCAGTTGATGCAGTTCACTAGGTCACAGGACCATTTTCGTTCTTAACCAAGGGTCTGTTAGATCTCAAAATAACTGCTGCCTTTATAAGTACCTAAACAGCTGGCACAGTACCTCACACCTCTTAGATGCTCTATAAATATGCTCTTTGCTCATCTCATTTCCTCTCAATGCCAAACTAATCAAAGAGAATTGAAAGATTTCCTAGTCCTGGGGAAATACAGACTCTGAGTGACAGTTAATAAGAACACATTATTTACAAATGTCTATGCAAAGATGAAGGCATTGTGCAAATTTATTATATCAATACTGGAGTAATAGCCTCACAATCATGATTGGAGTTATGTCTGCAGAAAGTTAGATGTAAGCTGGCCCTTGTCCACATTGGGAGATATGGATGATAGAAGAAGGAAGGCATTCCAGGTGGGTGGGGGGGCATGAGAAAAGGCATGGAGGCAGGACCTAGTGCATTGTGTGTGGGCGCTGGACAAGCTGATGAGCGAGGGTGGACCAGCCTGACCACACTGGGCCCATCAGATGCCTGCTCCTACGATTCCCTCTACTTCCCCAGCCCCTTCCCACTCATTTTTCAGAACTTAGCTTAGGCATCCTCCCTCTGACAACACCCTCCCTCCACCTAGCCTGTGCTAGGTGTCTACCTTGTGGCTCTGACAGCACCCTTGGCTCTCTGCCATTATTCCTTCGCAAGACTGTGGTGGCCACAGACTGCAGGTTCCTTAAGGACAGAGACGTGTCTAGCTTCCACATATTCCTGTCCTTAGCAACTGGCTTAGCTTACTGGCTGGCACCTAGTGGGTGCTTGGTAAAGATTTGTGGGGGTGGGAGGAAGGGAGATGGATAGACACAGTTGTGCAGGCGAAGGAGTTATGGATGCAGATGGCCCAGAACAGTGGCTGAGACTCTGGGGGTGCTTGAGCACTGGGTCATTTTGACACTGCCTCCTTACTGTGGCCCTCCAGGAAGGCCTCCATACATTTTGCTTTACCCCAGACAGCAGGAGAAGCTTCATTCTTACCACTGGGGGTGGCTAGTATGCCCCAGTTGGGTTAATATCAATGAAGAAGGCAGATAGAGCACGTTGAGTGAGCTGTACAAAGCAGCGTGGACACGCCGAGGCTCATTGAAATGCTAGCTCTGCGTCGGAAGATCCTTTCACTGTCATTTTCACAGCCGAGGAGAGCCATCTCTGGTCTTGTCTTTTTATTATTATCATCATCATCATCATCATTATTATCTGATCTCTTGAGCTACCCTCAGTAGGCACTGCCTCACAAGGCTTTTTGCATTGAGTTCATCTTCCTAGTCTAACTTCCTACGGATGAAGCATAAGAAAAGACTGTTTCAGAGGAGAGCCTCCCTATTAAGTAATTGCTCAGTCCTACTGATAAAAAGAAGAAAGCAAAGGAAGTATCGACCAGCTAACCACTCTTACTGAAATTAATGTTTGAGGAGGCCTCCCCACAAAAATGTCAGTGCGCTTTCAAGAGGGTACCACACCCTTTCAGCTCAGACTCTGTGAAACAGGCGTTGTCTGGGCCCAGGGTGGGGCAGCCCAGGAGCCTGACTTGGCAGCCTTACCTCTAGCACCCCTTCCCCATGTGCCATCTGTAAATTGCTCAGCCCTGTAAACTCCTGTTCCTCCATTTATACACTGCAGATTAGGCTACTTGCCTGCCTCTTGGCGTTTGAATTCAGCAAGTAACGTTCATAGGGGCTCCATGATAGAGAAATGAGAATAGATGTAGGTGTTAATCTTAAGAAGTGCTTCTACGTGAACAGCTATATAATGGATTTAAATTTCACATTTTTTATTGTAGTCGGTGATTCGTTAACTGCAACATAACAGCTGGGCTTAGTACTGCCAGAAGCCCCTTACTTAGAATAATTATCATAAATAAAATGGAAGAATTCTAGGCATGGTTGGAGGCTAACCAGCCTTCTTTTCAGTAGCAATGCAAGAGACCATACACAGCTAAGGTTTTCATAGATCCAGGGTTCACTCTTTAGACTAGCGCTGTGTCTTAAATGTTAGAATGTGTCTGTGATTAAAACAGTGGTTCCCTGAGCATAAAAATGGCACCTGTCCTTCTCTCCCCTGTCCCACTAACTAGCAGGCCTCCTTGGTGCCCCTCAGAACAGTGCCTCCTCCTGGCCTGTGTGTGTGTGTTGTTTTTGTTTTTGTTTTTTTTAAGACACAGTGTCACTCTGTTGCCCAGGCTGGAGTGCAGTAGTACGGTCATGGCTGACTGCAACCTCCCTGGTTCAAGCGATCCTCCCACCTCTGCCTCCCAAGTAGTTGGGACAGCAGGTACACACCACCATGTCCAGCACATTTTTGTGTTTTAGAGACCTTACATGGTTTGACTACATTGCCCTGGCTGGTCTCGAGCTCCTGGTCTCAAGTGATTCACCTGCCTCTGCTTCTCAAAGTGCTGGGATTACTTTGGGAGCCATTGCATCCGGCCCCTGACCCTCCTTTGAGGCTTCCTCTCATCTTTTACAGATGCTCCCTTCAGGATCGGGGTCCCTCCAGTCACTGCCTGGCCTCTCTCTTCCCCTGCTCTGCCAAAAGGTGTCAAAGAGCCAGCTCAACACACAGCCTCACCCCATCCTTTCGGCTCCTAACACCCTATCCAAGTAGCTTTCTCTGATGTCCCCAGGGCCCTGTTTGAGTCCCTGCATCCTCCTAACATCCTGCCCATCATCACAGTTTGGCAGTACTGACCGGCCTCCTCCCTGGGCTGCTGAGGTCATGCATGTCACCTTGGCCTGCCTCTTCCCAGGGTTGCCTGCTCAGTCTTCTCTGCAGATTTCATCTGCCCACCCTGTCAGTGGCTTCTGTGGTGGGGCAGGAGCTGGAAGGTTGATGGCACCAAAGATGTCAGCCCCTCCCCATCCAGAAGCAGGGTGACAGGGGAATCCTGCAAGGAAGTGCTGGGTCTGTAGGAGAGCTAGTGGGACTGAATACCCACCCCTGGGCAGAGCTCAGGCTAGGCTGTGCTGAGGCCTGTCTTTTTTGGTCCAGACTTGCTTTCTCTGCAATGTAGAGGGGCCTGTAGAGAGGGGTTTCATCCCTCACAGTCCGCTACTTACAAAGCTCACATTTGTACTTCTTTTTTCCCTTTATTTTTTTGCAGTTACCCCAGCACCCTAGTCCTCTAATCATTCTACAGGAATTCTCACAAATCGCTGCTATCGCCTGTACTCTGCTTCCTCCCTGCCCATTTCCCTGGCTAGGCGCATCTGCTAGGGAATGCTCTGTGCTCTGCTGTTCGGGGTGCTCTGTGGGCCCTTTCCAACATACAGAAATGTTTGTTGTTCTGCTGTGGCACACTGTCTTATTAAAGATAATTATTTGTTTCCGGAAATTCTGTTGCACTGTATTACAATTATTTTGGCATTTATCTCTATGTTTCCAAATAACATGTCGTTATTGATTTTACCCTTTTAGACTTTATCTGTTGGCCTCCTCTTATTCAAAACAAGAGTTTTGCTCTCTTTTTTTTTTCCCCTTGACCCATACCTCCATTCTCTTAATACTCAACCGTTATATTTTAATTTTGGGGGTCAGGTCAATATTTAGTGTTACATTACCATGACTGATGAATGCTATTCATTCCAGTAAACTACATTTATTTTATCTTTTCTGTATAATTGTCATTTGTTTACCGTAGAGCTAGCAGATGTCTTCTTTCTCTGTTCTATTCATTTTTTATGTACTTATCACTAACTTTACCTCATATTCTGCCCCAGCTATGGAAATCGCCTCTCTAGGCTCTCAAACCCCTTGTTGGGCCACATCTTCCTGAGGCAGTCCTAGAGCCTCTGACCTGACCCCAAGTGGACTGGCAGACGGTGGAACCCCGCTGTGTCACTTCATTCTCCTCTGGAGGGCTCTCTTAGCAGCTCTCCTGAACAGAGCCCCTATTTCCTGACATCTTCAAGACTACCTGGTTTGGTAAAGCAAAATTATAATTAGTTTCCTGAGAAGGATGCATGGGAAAGAAATATTTTGTGACCAGATATATCTGAAAATATCTTTGGTCCATCCTCAAAATTGATAATGTTGCTGGTATGTATTTCTAGATTGGAAATCATTTTCCTTCAGAACTTTGAAGGTGCTACTCCATTGCCTGTTAATTTGCAGTGTCACCATGGGAAACCAAGAGCCATTCTGACTCCCAGTCCTGTCTGTCCCCTCTGGAAAGTGGTTCAGACCTTCCCTTGGTCCCAGTGGTGTGAAACTTGATGTGAGGTGGGTCTAGACCCGTCCGTTATTTGGGGACACCTTCTCCATTTTTTCTGTACTCTCTTTCTGGAAATCCTATTATAATAACTGCCCTGAGGCATTCTAATGTTTTTATCTTCTTTCTTCTGGCTTTTCATATCTACCTCTTTTTGCTCTACTTTCTGGGAGATTTCCTCAACTGTGTCTTCGAATTCTTCTCTTGAATTATGAATTTCTGTTTTTTGTTTTCAAGTTCTAAAATCCTGTGTTTCAAATAGTTTCTTATTATGTAGTATCCTGTTCTTGTTTGTGTGATATCTCTCCTGATCTCTCTGTCTGAGGATATTAAAGGTGGTATATATGGGGATTATTTTTTTTGTTTTATTTGTTCTTAATTCTCTTCCCTGTGCTTCTTCTATTTCCTCCAAGTTGCTTTTTTTCCAGTTGAATTTCTATTTTTCATATATGTGATTTTTCCTTATATATTTCCTATCTGGTAATACTTGGTTTTCTGCTTCTTTAAAAGTAGGGGGCCTAAAAAGTTACTTGTGAGTTTTCAGAGCGTAGTTGGAGCTTGTTGGCTATTTTATTGTAAGAGGACTTGATAGAGCCTTTTAGTTGGAGAATCTCTGATGCCCAGAGGAGCCTCCCCAGTGTCCTCACTGGAAGGAAATAGGCCTGACTGCCAGTCCACAGAGGGCTGGGTGGCAGGCCTCAGCCTTTACCATGACATTTGCCTAATTTCCCTTCAGCATGGTGACCCACTCTTCACTGCGCCTACAGCCTTCAGTCCAGCCACCTTCTGCCCCAGGGAGGGTGAGGCAGTGAGTGGCCAAGCAGTGTGGAACTGGGAAGGGGATTGGGACCCAGACTGCTGCCCACATAGACCTGCAATCAGGCCTCACTTCCTGAGCATTTGGGGGCTTCTGCAAGTGTAAATTGGGGCCATTCTCAGCTCTCCCACGGTTGCTTTAGGAGACTTTTCTAGGGCTTCTGCTAAGTCTTTTAACACTCATCCATCTGCTTTTCAGCTTCCAGAATTGATTTCTCACATCTCTTTCCTCCCCTCTTAGCTCATGTGAGTTTATTCCTTTTTTGAAAGGGGTCTGGGGAAGGAGCAAAGTGTGTGAAAACCACCATCTTTATCCAGAAGCTAATGCTTCTTCCAGGCCTGCCTTATGGCATTGACTGAATTTGAGCTCCTGCAGCTTCCTACTCTAATTAAATACTCTAATTAAATAGCCTTTCCTCAGAATAATTCCTGGGAGCTTTTATGATACTTGGGGTCCTCACAAGGAGTGTGTTGCCCGCTTCCCACTTTGCTCTGATAGCCCCCCAAACTTGACTCATGTGGTTGACTTTGCTTTTGTTGTTCCTTCAAAGGAATGCCTCTCTGAGTAGATTCTAATAGCACTTTATCTTCCCTTATTGTCCTTGATTCTGTTATTCTGCAGTGCTTTCTATTGCATTTAATGCTTATTAGGAACAACAATTTATTTTAAAAATTGAATTATACAGGATCCCTGCTTGGTGAGCTGTTGCCCTAAATTGGTGGATAGTAATTCTTGTTAATTAACTGAATCCTCTCCTGTCTGTCAAGCCACTGTCATTTCATTAACATTGCAGCTCTGCTTTGAGTCATAACATTGCCAGTTAGGACATGTTAGCTGTTACCTTTTACTTGTTAATACAAGTGTTTCACGTATTGTTGTAACTGAACGTTTTTTGGCACTTGGCCGAAACTTTTGCTTACTGCCCTCATTCAGACCTGGTGCAAATTAGAAAGTAGTTTTGCCAACTCAATTCAGCTTTGAGCCATTTCCTGATTACATTTGCTTTTTCAATGTAACTATATTAATTGTAGAGGGCAATGCCATGCCCTTAGAGACTGTTTTGACTGTAGACAGCATTTGCAAGATGGAAGTTCAGCAGACAGCATTCAGACCACGGCAAGAAAGTCGTGCAAGGGAGCTGGTGCCTGTGAGCGCCAAAGTAGCACCAGACCCAAGTCTGACTTTCAGGCTGTATTTAATAAACCCCTTAGAGAGCGAATGTTTCTCCTTCAGCCTTTTCCCATTTTCAGCTAGTGTTACAAATCCCAAATGTTAGTCTATGACCAGCAAAGCAATCAAAGAGAATCAGTAGTGGACACTAAAATTCAAGCAGTCTAGCCGTGCAGCCCACTGCTATAAACAGGAATTAAATGCTTCCTTCAGCTGAGGGTGAGGAGATACCATTAACCTGATCGGCCGAAGCAGGAGTGGGCAAGTGTGGTCTGCAGACCAAATCCCAGCTGAGGGCCTTTATTTTATTTATTTATTTGTTTGTTTGTTTATTTATTTATTTTACTGTCTTGGAGGTAAGAACAGGTTTTACAGTTTTAAAGGGTGGTTAAAAAAAGAAGAAAATAACGAGGGAGAAAAATAAGAGGCGGAAGAAGAAACAGAAAAAGAAGGAGAAGAAAGGAAAAATATGTAACAGAGACTAATGAGATCTGTAAAGCTTTAAGTATTTACTATCTGGGTCTTCACATAAACAGTTTACAGACCCCACTAAAGCCTAAAGACCCCTCAGACATGGCTTTAGTCCTTTCCTGACTCACATGCTGCCTCCCAAATCAGGAAAAGCTCTCCAAGTCTTTACCAAGGCTTTGTCGATTTAAATATGTGTGTGTTTGTGATTAAAAAAAAAAAACAAAACACTGAATTATAAATTGACTTGAATCACCAGTTCTCATGTTTGTGGCGTTTGAGGAGATTTACCAGTAGAAGGACAGTGGAATGTCTGTGTGCACATAAGTCAGCGTGGCTCATCACAAACCGAATACCCAGTTGCAATGAAAAATCGGTCAGCAAAATTGTAAATGGTATTTCTGTTAACTCTTTGACTTGGTTGGAGATACTATCACGCAAGTATCTGCTGAACTTGTTTCTCTTTGCAAAGTATGAAATGTGAACAAAAATAGTTAAAGCATGCGTGTGAAATACAAATATACTTTCATCTGCTGAAAGCCTAACCAAAATTTTTTTAAAAAAGGTTCTACTTAAGCAATTAACTTTAGAATTAGATTGTAAATTTTTTAAAAACTCATGACTTAGGTCCTCCCTTCCTGTGGATGTTAGCTAAGATTTGATCTTTATCCACAGGAGATGTATGTGGGTCATCATTCCTTTAGGTTATATTTTAAACACATTCAATCTCCATGCTCCAAAACATCCACTTGCCATTTCCTGGCGAATTTTCCACAAACTTAACTCTGATCCTACCTACCAATTCCCTTGCTTTGAAATTCGAAAATTGATCTAATCAACATTGAGACCTGTCAAATTGATCTAATCAACATTAAGAAATAAGTTAAAACAAATTACCAAACATCCCTTTTTGAGTTAATTAATTAATATAAAAGTTCTGGGGAAATGACCAGTTGTACAGCTGTCGTATATTATTTAACATATTGTGCTATGTAATTCCCTGTGTTGTAGGACAATTTTCACATTTGCCTTGAGTCCATAGGCATACTGACAAACTGATTATTCCTCCAACAGTGAAATATTTCCCCTTTGCTACCAAGAAGTGATTTGCCAGAACATTCAGGTGATTCATCAGAAATAAGACTTATGAGGCCAGTTTATGTCTTTAATTCTCAACCTATTCCAAAATACAACGGGATCAACATTTAATGTTCATTTTCAGTGGTACCTGTGGCTTACATAGTCAAGGAACTAATTTTGTCTTCCCCATTGTGACTCTGACCCAGAGAGCATACAAAATTGTGTTCACAGTATTCATCTCCAGCTCATAATGCAAACTGGTTCGAAGGATAAACAGAAAAGTCAAACGTGTCATACTTGTTCATTACTTTTCTTTTTGTTGCAAAAAATTTCACATGTAAAAATAATAACTCAAATTATATAATATTACAGAAATCCAGAGGTTACCATTAAGTGAGTGGCTTGGTTTATTAAAAATGAGAACATAAAATGGATAAGTAGAATTTTAGCGAGAAGCTAATCTCGACACATATGAGCTCATCCTGCACAGTGTGGACTCAAGGAGTCGCTCCTGGGATCCTTACTGCTGTCAGCTGTGGATGTTCGGGGAAGGAAATTTGTGTGCAAACAGTATCCTAGCTAGGTCAGAGGAGGTTATAGGAAAGTAATATTGATACACCCTCTCTCAGCAGGAAACAAACAATTAGTTGTGTACGTTTTGGAGGTGTAATCATCTGAGACTTATTAAGGAGGCCCACCGTTGACTGGGGAGAGCAGGAGAACTTGTTTATGATCCAGGGATGCATTGAATGGTTAATTAGGGTATGAAACTTATTCCCAAATGGAGTGCATTGAATTAACACTGAATATCCTCAAAATTACAAAAGAAAGAAAAAAATAAAGGGAGAGGACAAAGACATTAATTAATTTAGAATAATTGACTTGATCAAGAATAGTCTAGAGCAATACAAAATCTTTGAAATCCCTGAAAGTTGCCCAATTTTATTTTCTGGCTAATCTGTTTATTTCTAAAGTCTCACTTCTGAATTCATCATGAGTTTCTTAAAAGGGAAAAAACCATGCCCTTTGAAAACATCTAGGAAGGCTTTGAAAGTCCAGGTTGAGCATCAGCCTGTGCTGCTGTAGTTAATGAGCTTATGCGCTCCTGCAGGGAGAGGGCTGGGGCATCCTAATGTGCTACAGCATGGCCAAATGCTCCCAAGCAATTAGGAGCTGATTCAGTGTTTATCTTCTTTACAGGTGGGAAGGAAAGAATGAAAATGAAGTGGGCAGATGTAAAGAGACCGGCAAAGTTCACGTGACTGTGGATCTCAAGTACTACCGGCCAACTGAAGTGGTAAGGACTCTCTGACCACCCAGTGGGTGGCCACATTTGGCTGGCTGGCTGGGAAAATGTGCTCATGGAATGCCTGCTGCCAGCCTTTGGAGCTGTCAGTTCAGCTCCCTGGCATCCTTCAGCATGCATTTCCTAAGTCAGAACACAGTGGATTAAATTTGAGATCATCATTCTTACCACCAACTTCATTGCCCTATAAAGGAAAATAAGAGTTAAACCCACCCAAAGAAATCATTGATTTAAAAAATGGAATTTCACATCACAAGCAGATCTCATCGTATTGGTCTCCTATTCTAATGGCTGATCCCTGATAACCTACAGGATACCTGACTTCACAATGCCTTCCCAGACCTTCAGGATATCTGGGACCTGGAGGGGCTGCTTGCTTCTCCAGCTGTGTCTGTGTCATGTACTCATACACGAGTACACACTTGTACACTACACCATACATTGTCTCCCCTGCATTTTTTAGACTCAGCTCAGGTACCACCCTGTCCGTGAAGCCTTTTCTGGCCAATATACCACTATCGCTGAAATTCCCTCCCACTCCTTTCTATGTATCGGAATTATATAATACAGTTACATTATAATTCTATTATAGTCCCTATTATAACTCACTATAATAATTTGTTTACATGTCTTTCTCTCTTTATCAAATTGTGAACTCTTTGAGGATAGGGACTTTAAAAAGATATCTTAGGGCTAGGCGCAGTGGCTCGTGCCTATAGTCCCAGCACTTTGGGAGGCAGAGGCGGGCAGATCACCTGAAGTCAGAAGTTTGAGACCAACATGGAGAAACTCCATCGCTACTAAAAATACAAAATTAGCTGGGCATGATGGCGCAGGCTTGTAATCCTAGCTACTTGGGAGACTGAGGCATGAGAATTGCTGAACCCAGCAGACAGAGGTTGCAGTGAGCCAAGATCATGCCATTGTACTCCAGCCTGGGCAACAAGAGCAAAACTCCATCACCCAAAAAAAAATAACTTTAGAGTATAACAAGATAGGTACTTAATAAATACTGATTGATTGCTAGATGGATGGGTGAATTTCTAAATACAGACATTACTGTGTTAAAAAATGGTTGTTAGAACATAACATCCTCCTTTCCTAAATTTATAAAGCTGCCTGGCTTTCTGTTATTGCTTTAATGTGGTCCACCCTCACCATGGAAACAAAACCCAACATATGAAATATACCTAAAGATAATAGAAAGCATCGTCTTTAGAGAGAAACATTCGTATGTGATAGTTGCCTAGTGAACATTCACTGTGAAAACTGATTTTTTTTAGCCTATTTTCCCTATGTTCTGAACCAAATTCCTATCTGTTGTACAACCTTGGAGAGATTAGGAAACCCCAAGTGAGGAGAGACTGAAAGTGAATCAGTCATCATTTACCACTCTTTAAAATGTCCTGTTTCAGACAGAAGGAAAAAACCGTATTTCATCCAGTCTACACACAGGAGGAAATAGAAAGGAAAGGAAGTAACCAGTGCTTGGGAGAGGTAGGACTGTGGAGTAGTGCATTGTCTGGATGCAGGGTGTGGCGGGGCTCTGACACAGTGAACAATTGTTCCCGGTGCTAATGGAGAGTGGGTGTGCCTAGGAGAGGATGTGTACTGGCCCTCAGGGAGGAAGATACCAGCCACGCTGTGCTGACATAGCAAGGACTGCAGGCTGGAGCCCTGAGCTGTGCTGCCATTTGTCTCTCTGGCCTGGTGAGGTGCAACAGAGATGTCAATTTTCTGAAACATTGCACAGATCACCTATTTGAGCAAATGCATTTCTGTCTCCACAAACAAAAATGGTCATCTCAGAGAAGGAAATTTACTAAGCCAACAGAAACCTCAATTTTTACAACTTAAATGTGGTTATTTCCCTCTCTGACACCAAAATAGTTTCAGAAGCTAGGAAGTCATTAAGAATGGCTTGTCTGTCATTCTTACTTAAGCAAGGTGTGGGATTGATAAGGACACAGAACAAAAGAATTCACTGAACAGGAAAAGGACCCTCGTACTAACAAGACTGTTCTTGAATTCGCGTCGACCCCCTTTCCTGCCATGACCGACACCGCATCCCTCCCGTTTCTTTTGTTCATTCAAATGCTATCATCATACCTGTTCTGCAGCTCTGTTGACACTAGCATTCTTTGAGTATAAGAGTGGTGTCTAATTTCATATGCTTGCTTTATTTTTCCACTGATCTAGCTCTCTCCTGAGCTTCCCTTTACTGTCCAATTTTGAATCTTGAACTACATTTCATCTTTCTAAGCCTCTAGGCTGCATTAATTTCATTCAGTCCACTTCAACTTAATACTCCACTGGGTAAGCTTTTCTTGTATGGTGAGACTAAACTTTTAACCTCATTCCTCAGAACAACAAGTTTTCCTAAAACTTGGATCAACTTGACAGCCTCCTGTTGAGTTGCCTCAGGGGTGAGAATATTCTTCCAGTTGAAAGGTAACCAGAACTGGAGACTACATTGTAAATAAGCTTTTACTTAGGTGTGAGGTCCCGACAGCCAACAGTCTACAGTCATTTTGTATGAGTCCTAAAAAGCAACAAGCTTCTCCGAGGTTTGTCCACACTCAACTTAGGCTGGATGTGGAATTCTCTCACATCTAAACTGTATCTTTCCCTTCTCAGGTTCTCAGTCCATCCTGCACATGCCAAAGGCTTCTTCTTATTCTTACTATGGTCTATAAAAGTGCTTTCACTGATCAGCTTAGGTCATCTATCCCACAGGATCTTCTGCGCAGAGGGACACTCAAACCAATAATTACATCTTAGAATCATTTCAGAATGACTGATAGGAGAAAAAAAATACCATAAAGAAAATTTGAAAAAAGAAAAAAAGGTGGTGAGGACACGTCAGTTCTCAGAACACTAATATCCTACAACAAGAGCTTTATATTGTGTTTTGAATAACACTCAGGATGGTCTTAAGAATGACCCTTTCAGCAAAGGCAGGTACTAGCCTGAAAGAGGCCGCCAGTGATTCCATATAAGGCATAGTAGCACATGTGCTGGTAATTTCTTTTCCTCTGTGATTTAGTGCCTCAAAACCTTAAATATCACTTTTGTACCAATGTGAAGTTTTGAAAGCTCCAGCAGCCAATTAGAGCTCAATCGAGCAATATTTTTTGGTACTCTGCCTACAGAGGTTTGTTACCACAGAGGGCTTGATCCTAGAAATTAGACTTCAAATTTTCCATCACTCCTGAATTCTGGTATTTGTTGATAATAACATTAGTATTTGAGTTCTATGCCACTTCTGTCTTGTGTATAGTTTTCTGTGCATGCATACATTGACACACAGATTTATTGCATTGTATATTCATTCTTGGAGAGGAAGTGGCATTATGCTCAAATGTGAGCCTGTTGGCCAGACTGCCTGAGTCTGAAACCTGTCTATGACTAGCTGTGTGACCTTAGGCAACTTCCTTAACTTCTCAGTGCCTCCGTTCCCTCATCTTTAGAAATGAGATTAGTAATAGTAATTTTTTCAAAGAATTATTGGAGAATTAGCAGAGTCAGTTATGTAAAGTACCTATTAGTACAGTGTCTGGCACAAAGTAAATATCCAATGTTGTTGTTGTTCTTAACCATTTATTCATTCACTAAATATTTATCAAACCCTGTACTAGACCCCAAGAGTACAATGATGAACAAAACAGATACAGTCCCCATCCTCGTGGAGATTGCAGATGCAGAAATGATAGCAGTTCCTGAAGTCCAGGATCTCTGGAGAAGTAGAATGGCATTATTAGTGAATTACATAGACTAACCAGCCAAAAATAGATAACAAAACATACTTGAAGTTTCTAGTGAACATTTGAAAAAAATTTGGAAAAAAATGGTAATGAGGACACATCAGGTCTCATGCATTTTTTAAAATGCTTGTTTTTTAAAAGCATTTCTGATCCTCTTTCTGAAAGTTCAGTAGCTATTCAGTAGTACAGAAGTACTGTGTAAATATGAGAAAATTGCTATTGACCTGTTAATGTGTATAAAATAACCACAAATATGTCTTCTTCTTATTTGAGAATTTTTAACTTAAAACATTTACAAAGGAAGAATTAATGAAGTATTTATCCTAATGTGCCAAAATTTTAACCACATCAAATGGTCGATCCACTAAAAAGGCAAAACAAAACAAAAAAAAAAAGCAAAGATAATTTTTCAGTCAAATAAACAAAAAGTCCCTTTTTTTTTCTGCAGAGCATCATAGGAAATGGGATAAGGGGACACATTCACAGACCCAAATCAAGTATTTTTCATGAAAAATATCTTGGCTTTATTGAACTCTACTAGCTGATGTTTACTAAATTTTTTTCCTTGCTACACCATTTATCTTTAACATTCATTTTTCTTCCCATTGTATTTTTAGGCTCAGTTGTGATTGGTTTTGATTTACTTAGATATCTGATATTTATTCCTAATCTTTATAGATATCAGGAAAAAAATCATGGGTTAAAACCTAGAACTAAGAAAGCAGTAACTTCAAAGAAGTCCAACAAGCTAGTTAAAACAACACCTTCCTCCAGTATAAACATGTGGCCTGTTTCTAATCAAATTACCATATGCTTGTCGAGTTGTCCTCCCCACCCCCTGCAAACTTTTCCTAATATTTTTCTGTAAATGATGTTAAGTTAAATGGCCTATAATTGCTTGCTGTATCTCATAGCCCTGTTTAGAATAATGATACGTAACACTTTCCAGACCTCAGGAACCTGATCTGTCATCAGAGGACTTATATAAATACCAGTCAGAGCTTCCCTCAGCTCTGTCTTTGCGTTTGGGGGTGAAAAGCCCTCGACACACTCACCAGCCTGGCCTTTTGTCCTGAAACTGTCCCCCTTTTCTCCCATAGCTATTCTCACCACCTTCTCACACTTCCCCTCCCGAAGCAGGAAACTAGATCCCCCGACTCTATCCCTTCATCTATACCAGCTCTGTTAGAAGCCAGTCCATCCCTCCTGGTCCTGCTCCTTCTGACCTCTAAGGCTCTAATCCTCCCCTCCACCCCTGCTCTTCTTTGTTCTTTTCTCTGAATAGTGGGAGCCAGGGTCAGAGGATGTGGAGAGAGCAGATTAAGGATGAGCGCCTTTCTTCCTGCACTCTTGGGCCTGCAGAGAGGTGAGACTACTCGTTCTGGAATGTCCCTTCCAATGTTAATATCCGGGCATCCTCTGCTCTCATAACGAACGGACCACAGTGGTGTGGAATGCCGATCAGAATGCTTCCTCTTTTGTAATTATTCTCTGAACTTCTTACTGCTTGTATTTTATAAATAGTTTATATCTCTAAATCACTGTTTATATATTTTAAGCCTCCCTCTTAGGCTCCTCATACTAATCTTTATATCCTTCCTTAATCACATTGGCCTTCCCTGCCCTTTTCCTTCCTTGGACTTAACCAAGGGAGCTTTAAGTTTCAGCCTCTTCAGTTGATTCCTTAATATTCCACTGTATGTTTTTCATACTTCACAGGATCGCATACAAAACCCCCAGGGCGATATAACATTCCTCCTGAAGCCTGGGATCTTTCCTCGGTTGCTCTCCCCCCTCGAGAGCATTTCATAGCTAATGAAATAGTAATCGTGTACTGATTATAATACCCCCAGCTTCTTCCTTTTTTCCTTGAAGTTTCTTTTCTTATGATCAGATCTAAATTAAAATGATGTCATTAAAGACTCAAAAATCTTGATGGCTGTACAAAGCTATGTATCTTCCCTTATTTAAGAATAGTTTTGGATTTATCCTTAAGGCTCTCTAGTATGCCTAATGTAGATACGTTCATTACTTGCACCAACAGGGAGTTCCTATAACATCTGTACCTTTTTTCCATAAAGCTATTTAGGTAATGACTGACTGTCCTCATTTATAATAATGTAGACTTATTGACATCTATAAAATAAGTTCCAAAATCTTTTTATTATCTTAAAAGTTTGTTTTAGCATCTGTATCAACTTTCCATAGGAGAAACAATTAGTTATTGAACTCAGCTTCCACCTAAAGTAGCTCTGATGTAGGTCACCCAAAGAGTAGAATTACTTATGAGAGATGTATTCATCCCTGATGTGATTACCTGTTCCATCTTTATTTTTATCTTTACTTTAGCCAATGAGCTCTATATTCTGGAATCTAAAAAATCCTCTTTATTTATATATATATTTTTAACAAATCAGCAATGCTTTTCCTGTTCTACCAAGCCATATTTATCTTCTAGAATAACAGCAATCCAAAAATCTGTGTTCATGTAGATTGCACAGATATTGCTGCTTATGGTTTCTTCCACCCTGTGGTTTTTTCACCATGTTCTGCCTGAGCTCTCAATCAAGTTAATTATTCCTTAACGAATTTGATTGTTTTTCTAACACCTTCTTACTTGAAAACAGTTGCTCTGCAGGCACCAAAATATTCTGGGGCTGAAGTGTAGTCCATGCCCAACTACCATGGGCTCCGCTCCACCTTTCTCTCACCCTGCATACCTTCTCTGGCCTCACTGCCCACACCTGTGGCTCATGCCTGGCTGGCTTCTCTATCCACTGATACACCTAGTAGCGAATGTAAAAACTCACCACTGCTGGGCTTCCTTCGCAACTTGGTAGTTTTCATCTGCCTCCTAGACATTTAGTGCTTAACAGGTTTGGCCCATCAGTGAACACCCAGTTTCATTCGGCTGTTATTCAGAAATAGAAACTGTCCTTAATAAAAGATCAAGACATTTCGTCATGCTGTTATCGATTTGCTAGTTTCCTGGGTAAATTGCGTGTGCCTTGCCCTGTGAAAACCTAGTATAAGAATATCTAAACTTAAAAAAAATAAATAATTGTGTAGATACTAAAAGTCTCTGCAGTTTTTAGGATTTATTACAGGAATCTTTTAGATAGTGCATTGACCATGTACATTTAAAATATAATTCTGATTTACCTTCAGCTTCTCAGATACATGTCAGTATATATGAAAATAAAATATATGGTTGAGGGCTTAGCATTCAGTTTGAAAAGAATGTTTATTGACATTCCATTACTATGGAAGTAAGTCCCATTCTAACACCAAGAAATATAAAGATAGATGAGATAAGGTCCTGTCCAATAGAAACTTTCAGATGAAAGGCAGAGGAGCAGCCTTGAAGCTGTAACGAGAGACTCACCGAACCAGGGCTGCCCAGGTGAGAGAGTGACAGGTAGCAGAACATGGCAGAGATGGAGACCATGGAATCACATTGGACCAAGGGCTTGTGGAAGAGAAGACAGAGCTGAGGGTGACTCCCAGCACAGAGGCTGAACCCTGCAGGGTGGTGGGCAGGTGAGGATGCCAGAGCCAGCCCAGATCAGAGATCCAGCGAGAAGACTTGTTCTGCAGGGGGAGGTGTTGAGGTGTTCTGTCACACTCCTGGTGGCTTGGGGATATCTGTGCAGCAAAATCAGGGAGGCAGTTGGAGCTGGAGGCCTGGTGTACAGAAAAGAGGTCAGGGCTAGGGCTAGATGTATGTACAAGAGGTGAGAGTTGAAATCCTGACGTACATAAACTCCCTAAAAGAGCATTTCTGGGGGAAAGATGAGAGTGCACAGGGAGCTGGTCGAAGAGCCAAGCAAATTTGAATTCTAGGAGGTAAGTCTCAGAAACATATTTTGAAAAAGTAGGTTAAGAATTCACAGAATACACAAACCAAGCACTTGTATCCGAGAGCCGTAGGGCCAGACTAATGTGTAAAGGGCTAATACCAAAGACTTTACATTAATTGGCAGATGATTACTTCATCTCAATCCAGGGAAAACTGAGTTTCAGGGGGTGAGCAGAGACCCAATTTCAAATCACTACGCCCTGGAAGTCAGGTTGCAAAGCATTTTCAAATTCTTAAAGATGAAGAGCTTTTGTAAGTGTAAGGTACTTTGTGCTGCATAGTGTCATTTTTATTAGTCATCATTATTAATTATCATTATCATGTACTGCTGTGAAATTATTAGTTATCAAAAGACATCTTCTGAAAGGATACTTTGGGCTCTTCAACTCCTGACATTTTTTTATTTAAATATTTATTTTGTTTTATCCCTATAGAGTTTCATGCAGAAAAAGTTACTTGTTCCTTAGTACTGCCAGCTGTGTACTTCCTGATCCAGGGGTAGGAAGGATGATCGTGGTGGAAGGTAGGGGTGTGTTGAGTTGATGATCGACTGCTGATTCTGCCTACACGGTATTTTTCTAGGGAGTGTGACAGGCACTGAGACCCAGCAAGCTCTGTGCTCCTCCTAGAACTGCAGTATCCCCAGCAGGCTAGAGAGCAGCCACCAGGAAAGACCTTAGGCTATCATCTGCTTTCACATTTACCTGCCGATCATCCCCCATGCTCCTCCCTGAGAAACCTTTCTGCAAAAACCCACCTTTGTACTTGCTTCCTAGAGCCAGCTTGACGTCGCTTTGATAGTCTGAAATCTGTATTGGTTTACTATTGCTGCTGTAACAAATAATCACAAACTTAGTGGCTTTAAACTACCCAAATTCATTGTCTTACAGTTCTGGAGGTCAGAAGACCAAACAGAGTCCCACTGGGCTAAATCAAGGTGCTGGGAAAGCCACCTTCCTTGTGGAGGCTCCAGGGTTCTTGGACAATAAGGTTTTCTCTTGTCAGAGAATACTGAGTTAATCACTTTGAACCAGTGCTGGGCTAGTGTTTTCAATGGAATGGACAACAGGTTGTTAATCACTTTGAGGAAGAAACCAAAATGGAAGACTCTGGTGCATCATCTATTTAAAATTGCATAATGTACATCCTCAGAAAACACCGCTGATACATTTGGGCAACTGGAAATGAGGACAGGCTGTACTTGGGCCTGAGGAAACATCAGGCAGAGGGACAAGGACAAACTTCCCAATGAAGAGGACTTTTAGAGCAGGGCTTTGGAAAGATCTGTGCTTAAAAGAGAGAATGGGGGAACAGGGTGTAGGAACTGGGAGGGAGTTCACAATTGGGGCAGGAAATGCTGTGGGAATGAACCAGTAGCATGAACAGAGAGACATGGGCAAGGACTCTGGCAGATGGAGTGGGTGAGTGGCCCAGCTCGGGAACCCTGAGAAGCAAGGTTGGTGGAGCCAATATCATCACGCCCTGCCCTGGCCGGGCCTTCACTCACATGGCCTGCAGGACACCCCTCTTCACTGCCTCGCCTCCAGCCTATCTGTGCGGCAGCTGAGCCGTTCCTCCTTTATTTTTACCTCCTATTTTCTTGTCTTTTTCTTTCTGGCTGTCACGAGCCTTAAAACTAGCCGTATGTCATCATTAAATGCCACTAGCCACTATTCTGATACCACTAATCTGTCTTTTGATACTTGCCATCTGACCCCTGATGGGTTCAAATTCTGGAAGAATGTCTCCTCACCTGTTCCATTAAGTTAGTTAAACAAGTTTTGTGTTTGGGACAAATTCTTAAACAGTTCCCAGCTGTTTTAGTGATTAAAAAGCAGAGCCAGGAGTAGGGAGGGTCTTACTTTCATAAGAGAGATTTGTTTGTATCATAAACATGGATCCTCAACAGTCACTCAGGGAAAACCAATCTAAAGATGTTTTATATCTTTTTTACATATTCTTCGACTTTATATTTACAGGGATTTTGTTGAGAATGAAATTCTGTGTGAATGTTTTTCATAGTGGTATTAGAAAGACACTACATTTTAAATTCAGGCTGTTTCTATTTTTTCAAAAGAGGTCTGTGAAGAAAGTGTGCCTAATATCATCATCTAAAACCAGTTGTTTGAATTTTGGGGAATGTGTCATTTTCTCTAAGGCAAGTTACTAAGGCGTTGAAGTTAGTAAGAGGTATTTTTTTCTGAATCAGCTTTTGTTTTGGAGGATTAGAAAGTACTATAGTCCCTAATTGAAATTCTAAAATTAAAAAAGTGTAGTGGTAGTTTGAGTATGTCCTACTGGCTTGCATTATAAATTTTAAAGGGATATATCTCAACACCTTTTATTCCTAGCTCTCAGACTTTTGAAGTTTTCTTAAAGTTCCTTACCTCTCCTTACTACTGTTTTTCCTGCTGCAACGTAACGATGAGTATTTTCCCGCTGATCTCAATGGGCACTTTGAAAAAACGGATCAAATGTTAGTCACAAGACCCTGCCCATATATCAGCTCCTTGGTGCAGCCTGCGCCTATTCCCCCAGGCAGAGTCAACACTTACCACTTGTCCCATTGCATTGTGATGGGTCATTTCCACCTGGGGTCTTGGGGGAAGAATGACATCTGAGGACCTTGGAGACTACCTGGCTTATCGTTAGGAGATAAAGAATGAATAAATGGGTGTGCACATCCCCAAAGAATCATTCTTATGCTTTACACCCAGCTCTGATAGAACCAAAATTATTCAAACTGGTGTATTAAACTGTTGGAGAGCAATATTCCAAATAGCAAAGAAAATAGAAACATAATGTTCCTCTTTCTTTCTATTTGAGATTTCATGGCAAGATGAGTGTTAAGTTCATTCACAACTTACACTTGTATATCCAGCCTTTGAACAGTTCATATTTCGTTTCTATTCCTTTATCTCTATACATGCCTTTTCATCAGTTCTTTCATTTTCTGCCACTTTCCTGTCTGCTTGTGTTTTTGCTGATATTCTCTATGGTTTTCTTCGTCTGTTCTGAAACTCTTATTTTTGTAAGTTCTGTCCACTTCCATCTCTGCACCTTTTTTGGTAATCCCAACTGTTCACACAAGCTCAGCACTCCACGTGCTCCCTGGCTCCTTTCTATAGGAAGACCTAGTGATGCCATATTACAGCCACTGCAGCCTGACTGCACCCTTTAAGCCACTAGGGCCCTGCGCATCCATTCCACAGCATGCACACTGTGTGAAAACCCTGTGGTGTCTTGAAGTCTTGGCAGACTACACCAACAATAGTGCATGTGCAGAAGGCATCCTAGGTTGCTTCTGTCTGAAGAGAGTACGCCTGCCCACTGGAGGCTTTTCCAGCTCTGAGACTCAATAAGAAATGCCCCATTGGCAGCTGCCATCTTTCCTTTACCCACTCTGAGGCTATATTTGTGGAACAAAGTGTCACCTAGCTTAAAAGGCACTCTGTTCTCTGGCTTTCCCCATCACGTGTTTCTCTGCCACTCTAACTCTAAAACCCTCTGAATTAAAAAGTGAGAAATAAGTTCCACTCCGTGAATGACCGTAATGGCTGATATTTGTATTATGGAACCAAGGTCTTCCAGAACCCTGGTGGCATGATAATACTTTTTTTCATCACTTAGAATCTCCAGTGTTTTTCTCATTTT
>PVKV010008183.1:24783-89841 GCA_004027835.1 Alouatta palliata
AACCTCCGCCTCCTGGGTTCCAGCAATTCTCCTGCCTCAGCCTCCCGAGTAGCTGGGACTACAGGCACGTGCCACCATGCCCAGCTAATTTTTGTATTTTTAGTAGAGACGGGGTTTCACTACGTTGACCAGGATGGTCTCGATCTCTTGAGCTCGTGATCCACCCGCCTCGGCCTCCCAAAGTGCTGGGATTACAGGCTTGAGCCACCGCGCCCGGCCCTCATTTTTGTTTTTTAATGTTAAGTGCAAAGAACTTAAATATATGATTGTATAAGATGATAGTCATTTAGAACAACATTTTTAAAATTTCTGAAAAAGTGTTGGGCTTATGGAGATTTTCCTGATAAGGTATACAGTGTCTTCCTCTTTGCACATCCATTTTGGTGAAAAATTCAGTCAAATGCACTAGAATAGTCTTTGTATATGTTTTCTAAAACAAGTATCTAACTACAGTTTTTTAAAAAAATACTAGGTTTCCCACATGAAGAGAAATGCCCTGATTGAGTATGCCTCTCTTGCTAAATTCATTAACTTACAGTGAGGATGTGAAACATAAGAACTCAAATTGGCCTATGGATCAGATGAATGAGAAAAAGAGAAGAGAATATGGGGAAAAACAGTTGCTGATTTTCCTTTGAGATACTTGTGCTTCATGCTGCCAAATTGAGATGAGAGAAAAGCCAATTTCATGCAGTTTGGCACATCTGTAAAATGCAGCGCACACGTGTGTGTGTGTGTGTGTGTGTGTGTGTGTGTGTGTGTGTGTAGTCCGTTGCTCCAAAGCCTGTTTGTCTATTGGCAAGATGGAATATTATCTTCATGCATCAGCACCTCCCACTTGTCCCAAAGGTGATGGGGATGGCTGTCAGTGCCAATACATTGTCTCTTCTTTCAGCTGGTGGGGGTGGGTAGTGGGAGGGAGCCACAGGGTGGAGACGCAGAGCAAACAGTACCAGCACTGGATCCCAGCGTGGGCAGGTGGTGGGTGCCGGGAGCGCCCAGGGCCTGTGCCTAGTCGTCTCATGTGGTGCTGAGCAATCACCAACTGATCCCAGAAAGGAGGTGAAAAGATAACACACGCTGAAGTCCAGTGGAGGCGAGGACACTTCACCCC
The DNA here is from genome assembly GCA_004027835.1 of Alouatta palliata. NCBI lineage: Eukaryota > Metazoa > Chordata > Mammalia > Primates > Atelidae > Alouatta > Alouatta palliata. The sequence continues at coordinate 25,898 of PVKV010008183.1, forward strand.
ACAGAGAGCGCAGTGGCCAGGGGAATGGTTTTAATGGTGGTTTGACTTAGCATACTTATGAAAAGGCTAGCACACACCCCCTGGCATGTGGGTTTATCTGGCAAAGCATAAAATAGAATCCGTGTCCTTGAGAGCAGCCGCTGTGGATCCACCCCATTTCGTCTGACTTGTCAGTCTGACATCCATGGCTGGATTCTACATAGTCTGGGCTTACGGATTTGTTGCTTTGGGAGAAGCACAGTTATGATAGCATGGCCTTCTCACTTTCTGCAGCAGAAACAGCTTCGTGTCTGTCCCCATGGCCCCAGTCATTGACACACATTCCTCAGGCTTTCTGATTCATGTCACTTTCTCTTCATCCCTCCAACTAAATAATATTTATGTTGTTCTGCTAACAACCTCTATTGAAATCCAAACTTATTAAGCTATTGCTTGCTAGAAATATTCTCCTCTTCTTTTCTGCCTTTTTCATGGTCTTGCTATTTTTTTTTAAAAGAACTCAGCACCTTTTCTTTTTCCCTTTCTCCATCTTTATGACTTTCTCAGACAGTTGAACTTCTGTCTGAACTTCTGAACTTTCTGATATCCTCATACTTTGAGGTCAGCATCAGAGACTTCAAAGTAAAGTGGGTATTTGTTTGAAAACCTGAGCTGATGATAAGTCATTGTGTCTTCTGGATCTTCTCTCCATGGAAATGACATTTCGCACCCCTGGTTTAGTTATAGGTAGTGAGTTAGGAATGCGTGTTTTGCAGTTTCTGTTGTTTATGTAAACCATTGGTAATAGTAGTTGATTCATCTGAAGGAAATAAGAAAAAACACTTCAGTCAAAATAATTAGAACCTAAGATAAAAACACAGCACTTGAAAGTTCATTTAACTATCTGTATCTTCTACTTTGTACATCATCTCAGGTTCCCTATCTCCTAAGTGAAGGATGATTATGATAAACTGCACAAAAGCAGTGGGAGGTTAAATTAGTGTTTGTGAAGCATGTTGAGATCTTGTGATTAAGATACCATAGCATTGCAGAATGGTGTCATTACTGTCAAAGAAAAGAATTCCTCAAACCAAGAGTCTGGATTAATCTGACTCACTTTTCCAGCGTCTTCTGTGTCTGCCACGAAGCCCCAAACCTCTAATCTCTTGCAGTTTTCTCTTGATCTTAGAGTCTCTTTCCAAGTGTTGGAGAGGATGAGAGAGTAGGTTGCAGTCATGAACTTGTAAACAGAGGAAACGTGTCAGGTGTTAATGCGCGCTCAGGTGAGGGGTTGGCCGAGGCTTTCGGGCCACGTTCTGCTGGAGACTGTGCAGTGCTGGTCTCAGCAGCCACCGGCTGGATGGCGCTCGGGTGGGGCCTTCACTATGTAAGAAAAGCTGTCCTTCCACCCAGCTCGTTCCTTAGAGTCCGCAGAGACTTTCATCCGTGCTGCACAAAATCTGACTGAAAAGATGGCTTTCCACAAGTTTCCCGAGTCACTTAAGGGGTGTGGAAGGGGTATGCAGGCAGCCGGGGTATCAGAGGCAAAGACAGGCTGATAGCACAGAGATAAACAAAGTGGTTGGAAAACTATACCTAAACGTAACATGCGAAAATTGCAGAGGAATATCTCCAGAACCGCAGGCCACAGATACACAGATTTAGTGCAAACAGTGGCAAAATGAGTTTCTCCACTTATTTCCCACCCATGTGTTTCATTTTGCCTGTAATCATCAGAGCTGTTGTGGATGTGTGGGTTGGTTGCCCAAGTGTTTTTAAAGAGGAAACCCATTTCTTCTCAGGCAGTATTACTACTTTAAGGAGAATTGCAGGCATCCTTTATTAAGAGTGGCTACCCTAGTCCATGGTTCTTACGCCTGGTACATCAGAATCCTCCAGAAAGCTATTAAAAATACAGTTTTCCAGGGCTCATCCTCAAACCAGAGTAGGACTCTGCAGGGATCCTGAGGTAGCCAGCTCTGAGGCTGGCCAAGCCTCGGTAGGTAGGAACAGCTTTTCCCTGGGCTGCAGGCAGGGAGTGATGCAGACAGTTCAGTTGTCCCTAACCTTGTTGGTTTCATTCACCTCTTGAAGCATGAGATGAAAACTGATTCCCCGCAGGGGAAAATGCTCAGAATACAGCCTCATGTATGTAGTTGTAGGGAATCATGCCCGTCCAGCTGTCCGTGCTGAGAAAACAAAGCGGAACTGCCAAGCCTGGCTTCTTTCTTCTCCAGTCTCAAGTTTTTGCTTGGCACATCCTTTCATAGGTGTACGTATTTTCTAAATGTTCATTTCAAGTGATTAAAACTTTCATTGGTATAATTTCTGATGATGTGTAGTCAACCCCCTCACAAGTCTGTCGTTAAGCCCTCCACAAACTCACATGGGTGCTTTGGAAGAGCTTGACCATCCCCCCTTCCCAATGGGACATAAGAGTCATTCACACCCCTCCCCCCAAGGGAGGCTGTGCTTCAGACCTGTATATTGAGCTTGACGGTATCACCAGATCATTTACTGATTAAAGTTAAATTGATGATAGAAATATAGAAGTCAAGATTTTTGTGCCTAGATAGTTCTTGGCTTCCCCAGTCCCAACCTTGGAGAGCTCCAGGTCTAGGGGGACCATTTCCAAGGGGAACCTCAAACGTATGTCTGCCATGTCAGGGCAGATGTGTGTTTTGGTTGATTTTGGTGAAGCCCCGGAGGGCACTGTCCCTACGTAGTTCTCTGGCAGGCTGAAGCTCTGTCAGATCTGACCACAACCTGGTTATACCGTGGCAGGTACAGATTAGGTAGCCACTCAGGGTTTAGTGACTGAATGAATGGCGCAGACATGTGGGAAAGAAAATCAGCTAGCTGTTCGAGGCATCCGATCAATCAGTGTGATTGATTTCTTTACCAAGTTGACGAATAGATCTGTGATGTTCTCATCAGTAATGTGGTTAAGCTTCTCAGGAATATACACATAGACATGTGGTTTTCCCAGTCTGGTGGAGGGTAGTAATAAAAGGCAGAGCATTTAGAGACAAAGTCGACTTGACAGGCAGAGTGGAGGTAAACAGCCTTCCTCTGCATGAGCGGTGTTGACAAGCCGTGATTCTTGGGAAGCGTCCAGCTGTAGCACGGGCTCTGACTTCAGGGACTTAGGCAGTATAAAAACAATTTTTAAAGATCCAGAGTCATTTACATTAAGTGTACTTGTATGGTTTGGGGTTTTGTGTTATCGGTTTATATACATACGTAATTTTTATTGACCATTTCCAGAAATAATTCTGCAGTTAAGCCAAAAGCTGTTGCGTGAGGCAGAAACTCCTCCTCCATAGGCACCCTGCCCCAGTTGAGCTAGGCAGGTTTAGCCCAACCGAAGGACTGTATTCGTTGAGAGAAGAGACATTTGTTTTCTCCCCAGACTTCAAGCTCTGGTTTTGAAATGTAATTCTCAGTAGCTCTGGTTTTGAAATGTAACTCCCAGTCCCGTCTCTAAATCCTAGTTACAGCATTAATTCTCAGAAATTCCACTTTTTGCATTTACTCACATGTAAGCAGCAGTCTGAATAGCTGTGTAAGGGCAGCCAGAGGAGGGAGTTTGTGCCTTTGGAACTGAGGCGCCAAGGCCCACCCACGCGAGTTGCCCACTTCTACTTGCATCTGTGATGATCAGGTCCAAGCACTGAGGGCTTCTCCTGATGCTGGAGGCCAAGCAGCTCGTCTGAGATGTTGGCCTTTGCCACGGTGGCTTCTCCAGCACAGAACCTCATTGTCACTTCCTCCAGCTGCTCAGGGAACATGATCTTCACTGTCATCATGTCAGATGAGGAAATTGGGACACCAGGAAGCCGAGTGGCTCGTCCAAGGTCACGCCGTGTGGTAGTGGCACAGTTTCCAGGCTGTGCTCCCCGATGAAGCCTCCCCCACTTTCCTCCAAGATCACGTGCACTGGGTCACCCAAAAACTTTGCCCTTCTGCACCTTGACCTCCAGGGACAACTACTCTCAGCACTTTCTAGCCAGGCCCCTCAGCAGCAGTACTACAGGGGTGGCTGGCACTCTGGTTCTAGGGACACTGCCCCCTGTCTCTTCTCAGTGCAGCTTAGTTTTGCTGCAGTGGATGTATTTGCACCTACTTAACGGCCTGAATCTATAAACCAGCAGACAGAGACCTGCTGTGCACTCAGGGGACATAACCTGTCATGCCTGCCTGTGGAGTTGAGGCAGTGTGCAAGGTTCTCAGGCAATCAGGGGACATCAGAAAGCTGCACTCTCTTTTCCAGTGACAGAGATATCAGGCATGGATGCTTTGGGGGATTTTTCTGGGAGTAGGAAGGGTCAGGGCCCATCTGAAGATATCACCACAGCACCTGACAATGGCTTTTTGTCCTTTTAGTATGTGACTGGCACACACTTTCTTACTATGTAAGAAAGTGCCTCTTTTTTACAATTAAAAGAAAACCCAAAGCTGTGAGATGAAGCATACAGAGAAGTGACCCCTGCTGGCCTTTTGCTGTTTCAGGTAGCAGTGCTCAAAGGAATGCTAGTGAGGCCCAGGAGGCCCAGAAAGCCCCCGGCGGTCACTGGCCTTTCTTTCTCGTGCCCTTGGAGTTCTTAGAAGAGACTATGAGATTTTAATTGAAAAGGAATATTCTGCTGGTAGTTTATAATAGGCATGGTTAGAGGAAAACCCAAACCTGCTTTTCCCAAGATCTAAACCATCTGATCCACCAGTTATCTGATGTAGGGGGGCTCTCGCCCTGATCTGCTCTTTGACTTTTCCCCGGGCAGTTCAGACCTGGACCCACCCTGTGGCATGTCCTCATTGATGTTGCTGTATTGACAGCGCCTTCAGAGGTGGTTTCGAATGCAAGCCCCCTACCTGCCTTCCCTCCACTCCTCGTCTGCCCTCCAGCTCCTCCAAACACGCTTCACTGCCTACTGGAATGCTGCCTTGCAAAGGAGTGACGTCTCAAGTGTCAGAAAAGTTACAGCCTTTGAGTTGTTTCCCTCCCTACCTTTGAGATATATACAGATGCCGCATTTTGTTGCCCATGCTTTTCTGTGGATGGTGAGCAAATGGCTCGCTCTTTACGGCCCTCAGAGCCTTAGGAGGGTGTGGACAATACCTTCTCACTTGATACTTCTGGATATTTCCTTTCTATGCCATTAAAATCGGATGAGTGCTGTATTTGTTTCTTTGTTTCTTCGTATTTCATTTATTTATAACTTACCTTACTCCAGAAAATGTTTAATAATGCATGTGAATAGTAGGGGTGTAGCTTAGTTTGTGAACTCTTCAGTGCAAGAACAGATTTGGTACTTGAAAACATTTTTCTCCCAGAAAGTATGTTTTAAGTGGTATTAGGGCCCCAGCCCTGCCAATACAAGCCTATTTTCCCAATAACATACCTAAAATACTAATAAAAATATTTTAACTGCATCTAGTTACCATATATAAAATTGTTTTCAATGCAACGGCACATTCCAAGTCCCAAATCTGGGTGCTAGTCACACGTGTCTTTCAGAAGAGTGGAATGAGTTGGGGAAGCTGGGGGCTGGCAGAGTTCCTCCCAGGTCTGTGTGTAGTCAGCTTTGCGAGGCTGCCTGGGAGGAGGACGGCGGGGAGCCCACCTCCATCTGGTTCCTCACCCTGGACAACGCCGTGGATGAGAAGGCTCTGGAGCAGGGCCTTTGAGAGAGTGTCCTATGATTACCTCTCTCAACTGTGTGTCTGTTCAGTCTATCACTAAAACCTTTCCTCCCCCTTCTGTGAGACCAAGTAGTATTTCTAAGTAATACATAGGTAGATGGATGAACAGATAGATGTTTTAAAAAATCTGATTATTACCAGCTCACATTTTGACCTCAAAACCTTATGACTTGGTGTTGTTCCCTTAAAGTCACATGAAAAGTATGGTTAGGGTGGGCGCAGTGGCTCACACCCGTAATCCCCGCGCTTTGGGAGGCTGAGGCAGGTGGATCACCTGAGGTCAGGAGTTCGAGACCATCCTGACCAACATGGTGAAACCCTGTCTCTACTAAAAATACAAAAATTAGCAGGGCCTGGTAGCGCACACTGGTAATCTCAGCTACTTGGGAGGCTGAGGAAGGAGAATCACTTGAACCCAGGAGGTGGAGGTTGCAGTGAGCCAAGATCATGCCACTGCACTCTGGCCTGCATCATGGGAGCAAGACTCCATCTCAAAAAAATAAAAAATAAAAAGTATGGTTATCAGAGACATGGTTCTAGTGGGCACAATGGAGATGTAATTTTAATTCCTTCTATTCACAACCAATAATAATATTGAAATTTTGGGTAAGCAACATTTGAGAGGCACAGAAACTTGAGATTCACTAAACTGCTAAAATACTACTCTGTTATCCACAAACCACCAGTTATAAACGTTTCCATGCCCAGTTCAGTTGACAGCAAGAGAATTTGGAAGGCTATAAGCTAGGAACCAATATGAGATGCCCAGTGCTTCTTGCCTTCCCAAAAACACTGCCATGAGAGTAGGCCTTTAATGCAGCTTCCTTCAGGGGTAGAGATCTGTGGAGTGTCCAACTGTAGGGAATAATTAAGCACAGTCCCAAATGCCATCATGCAGCAGATCCATTCAAATCCATTCAGACTGTGAGTAGCTCAGGAAAGTATCTGGGTTAAAATGCTGGGTGGAAAAAGAAGCATAAAAATGCATAAACAGTATGCTCACAACCGTATAAGAAAACCTACACACAGGTGAGCAAAAGCTGGACGTAAATAACCGCCAGTCACATGCTGTGGACGTCTGGTGCTCCCGGCCTCATTGCAGCACAACTGTTAGCAGCATTGGTGTCTTCATGAGGGGCCTGTGAGGGGCTCTCTTCCTGCTGGTTTGTGTTTTCCAAATGTTCATTAGTGAACACGTGTGACTTTACAACAAGAACACAGTACGAAGCATGTTAGACCTCAGTATCAGTTAGAATAAAGAAACGCTTGAGGAAAGAGAAGTATTTTTCACAGGCCTCAGGTTAGAACACGTTGGCAGAACAGCCTGGACGCTTCCTTTGACTCCCCTGTTTCCCTTGCTACCCCCACCTCTGATCAGTCACCTAGCCTGTGCTTCTGTCTCTGGAATGCCTGCCTTCACCTCTTGTATTCCTGCCTCACTGCCTGCCTACCACCAGGTCTAGCCCTGGATCGCCGGGTGCCCAGCTACCTTGCAGGACTGCAACTTGACGGTCATTTCCCGCCGCCTGCCCTCCCCTGTTCCCAAACTCTCCTCGAGCTACCTGTCCTCCTCCCTCAGGTCTCAGGTTTACTGGAACTCCCTCTGGAAACTCCTCCAACTTCCCAGGAGTGAGCTGGGTGTTCCCTCTTCTGTTGCCATGGACACCCACCTTACAACCCCACCCCATCCACAGTCCATTATCCACAATTCCAAAATCCAAAGAGTTCAGGGAAAATCAAAACTTTTCTTAAAACCTATTCAGCCACAAAATCTGGACTGACCTGACACAAGACTACTTATAGTCTGTTTTTTTATTATTTAGTACAACTGCTCATACATTTTGCTGAAGGAATCTTCACATTTGATTATGGTGTGCTGGCCAGATGTTACTGGGCTGCTCAGAATGATGGGATTAGAGTAACCACAAATTTATCACCCATCCATTGAAAGTACAAGGGACAGGGGCCAGAGGCAGCACCAGGACAAGCCTAACTCATACTGTCCTGGCAGAACAGGGCAAGTGTCCACCTTTGTGTGCTGCGTTCATCACTTCATCTCTCTACAAGCCAAAACGTCTCAACTCCAAGCTCTCCGGAGGCTTTGCAAAGGTTCCGTGCACCTGTATTCTGATTGCTGGTTTATGTGTCTATTTCTACCACTGTCTTTCTGGCTCTTTAAGTATAGGGGAGGTGCTTTGTTCCATTTGTATCTATCCCCGGTGCCTTGCCTGACATGTAGTAAGCTATCAATACTTACTGGTTCAGTAGTCATCACTTTGTCTTTTAGTGCTATTTAATAATTATCTATAGAACTAGTATCTCACCATCAAAAGTTTAAGGAGGAAATTTCTATCTAGGCTTTGTTCAGCATTTTAAGTGTGATTATTATTAAATGATTTAATAACACAATGATTCGATGATTCAGTTTCAAAGGTACTTTTTAGGAAAATCAAGTATGTACTTGAACCCCCCCACCACCAAAACAATAGAACAAAAGTTGTCATAGCCAGGTGGCCGTAATATTAATCCACAAAGCAAGTGCCATACAGGCAGGGACTGTGTTTATTCCTTCCAATTTGCATATTTCTCTTCTCACACATGAAAATAGCCACAGCAATGGAAGTTCAGGAGTGAGCCCTTATTGAGTACATATGATACACTGGGCACTATGCTCAGCACTCCCGGTGCATTTTCTTATTTACTGTTTTCAGTGACATCACAACACAGATATTTTCATGCTCCCTATTTACGTGTCCTGGCCCTCTTCCTCTCTGGGGTGTTCCTCTAATTTTTTGAAGTTTCTTTCTAGTTGATCTCGCTGATTTTCGCCTTTTTCTCCAACAGACCTCTTTGAATGGCACTGCTGCACTGGCCTTCCTTCCTCACAGGCGTGTTCTTGCTCAGTTACCCTCAGTGGCTCTCTGTTGCCCACGCCATCGAGCCCACACCACTCTGCCAGCCTCAGAGCCGTCCAGAACCTGATGTTCAGTGGATTCCTCAGACAGGGCTGCCTTCACCCCCACACTCACACCACCTTGAATCTCAGTGCCTTTACTCAGGCTACCCCCACCCCTGCAGTCCTCTTTTTCCTTCTGATTGCTCTATTATAAGTCAGCCTGGAGACAACCTTGTGTTGGTGACTCACTGTGTCATCAGCGTTGATCTTGTCCCCTTAGCAAAAATGTTAACTTGTTGGAGTCAAGAACCAGGTCTTGTCTTGCTGTCATATCTTCCTCATGCCTGTCACTGCGGCAGATAAATGATAGATGATAAATAGAGTGCTGAATGAGCCTTAGAAAGTCAGGGTGCACAGACTTTCAAAAACACATAGCTGGTTTGCAAGGACAATGTTCTTCAATTCATTTTTACAAGAAGCTGATGCCAAAGGTGAAAGAAAAGAAAAAGAGAAATCTGATTCCTTTAATTCTTAAATAAAGATCTAAAACTCAAGTTGTGGGAGAGATACAGCTTCACAGTGCTGCACATGGAAAAGGCCTTGGCACTGTAGCCGCTGGTGAGCTGAGTGTGTAACCAAGGCTGTGTCGTGGGGTCCTCAAGTGCAGCTCGGCCCCAGGCTGCTTTCACACCAGTGCGATGCTCAGGAGGTGAACGGTGTCCCCACAGTGCACCTGGCAGCTATGGCGCAGGACACCTCAACAGATGCCAGCAGACATAGCCAGGGACGGTACTGCCAGCATGCTGCCCCACGGCTTTATTGGGGAGTAGGGAAGAGGGTGGTATTTCTTTATTTATACAAAGTAGCTTTGAATGGACTTCCACCCAGCACAGAAAAAGCAGTATGCAAAAGCAACTTAAAAAACTTTTTTTGAATGAAAGTCTAACTGGTTGAGCTACAGACTTCTCTGGTATGACAAGGCATGTTTGGATATGTCGTGTTACCACTTTAGGGTGGAACTAGAGATAAGAAAGGTGAACTCAGGTAGCAACTGCCTGCAAGAATATTTACAAACTATTAAAACATCTGCTCTCCCTGAGGAAGAACAAGAGACAGAGGAGGGAGAGAGAGAAAACAAAGTGAGCACACCCCCCGTGCCCCAGCTCACTTTTCCCTACCATGCCCTGTGCCCACATAGCCAGCATGCAGGAAGTCCTTTACTTCACACAGGAGTTGCCACCATCAAGAAACCCACTGCATGTGCTTGTCCTCAATATGCTTAAGAAAGATCTCAGCTTCCAGGCCGTGTGTGGTGGCTCAGCACTTTGGGAGGCCGAGGCAGCGGATCACCTGAGGTTGGGAGTTCGAGACCAGCCTGACTAACATGTAGAAACCCCATCTCTACTAAAAATACAAAAAAATTAGCCTGGCGTGGTGGTGGTGCATGCCTGTAATCCCAGCTGCTCAGGAGGCTGAGGGAGGAGAATCTGCTTGAACCAGTGAGCGGAGGTTGTGGTGAGCCAAGATCATGCCATTGCACTCCAGCCTAGTAAACAGAGTAAAACTCCATCTCAAAAAAAAAAGATCTCAGCTTCCTTCCCCCAAAAGGTGCTCCTGCATCTGCAGCTCAGGGCATGTGTTTAGTTCGGCACTTCAACTTGTCTCTGCACACATGGGCTCTAGTCCAGCAGCTTAGGAAATCCTCGCGGATAGCAATCTGGGATACAAAACCCAGCAATCATAAGTCAACACAATTTATTGGCCCTCCTCTTAGCAAGGGTTGGGGTGGAGCTGTCACAGAGCTGAAGTTATCTTTCATAGAGAAGTGATTTCCCCAGATTGAGGTTAGGGTCACCAGAAAGGCAGTGAGGCAGACATTATCTGCTATCCAATGTCCTGAGCTCCAAGACCCTGAGTGCTGATGGCTTAAATGCATCAGCCTGAAACGCTGCAGAAACCTTCCCGCTGAAGCTCTCACGGCCTCCCCAGCATTCCCCGCAGGTGGGCAGTACCCTTATCAGCTACCCTTGCTACCAAAGCTGGGGGACCCACAGAGGGATAACACACGTGGTGACTTCTCTCCAAGGCATCTCTTTTGTCTTCCCTAAGGAATGAACTTCAGTCATAGCAAGTGTGGATCTTTTCAGTGCTACTTTCTCTGCCCTCCCCACACACCTATAGTGAAATTATAAAACAGAGCCAGGATCCATGCTATTAGGAAAGGGTTCTGTACATCAAGCTCTTGAATGGGCAAAGAGTATTTTTGATCAAGACTCTGGGTGAGAGAGCAGAATACAGTCACGTTTTAGGCCAGGCTCTGCACTGACTAAAGTGTGTGCTGTTTTACCTCTGCCCTAACTCAAACCAAGGAGCCATACCAGGCATTCCTGCCACGCTAAATGTCTGTCATTCTCTCTAAGGCTCTCCAGCAGTGCCTGAGTTAAGCTGCACTTTTACGAAGAGTCAGAGTCCAGCTACTGCTGTCAAAACTCAAGCTTGCGTCAGGCATCGCTGAGAAAACCGCCGGCTCTGACTGTGTGGCACTGTGGCACCTTTCTTCCAAATCTTCCTTGTCTTAAAGGGGGCATTCCAGTTTCAAGTTCAGTAATACCCAAGAGAAAAGATGCATCATTTGAGAAGAATCTCTCACACCCCCATCTCAAAAATGTTGGCCATCTGACATTTTATAACATCATGTCTGCCTGTAAAAGCCAAACTCCTGTGTTGTGAATCAGCTTTCAGCTCTGTTGGAAGAACCACTTCTCTTTGAATCAGAACATGTTTCACTCCACATAAAACTGTCATATCTGTCATCAGTAAACAAAAATAATTAGTTGTAAGGAATTTACTTTAAACTTACAGAAATAGAAGACACATTGATAGAGGTATGGAAGGAAGAATTTATAAATAAATGTATTACTTATAATAAATATTTATATATTATTTGAAAATAATAACACCTCTGCCCCAGTGACCTTAGATCTAATGGATGAATATTAGAAAATAAAATGTAACAAATTATTTTTAGTTTTGTCATCGCAGATCAGGATATTACTCTCTCAAAAATTTGCATATGCATCTTTTTTTTTAATATGCACCTTTTCAATTGTATAGACTTGTCTCTGAGCTCAAACCCTGCCTAATTAAGGAATGGAGTTGCTCTGTGGATGAATGGGAGAGTGTCAGAATAGATGCGGGTCGTGTGCTCTGAAAACATGTAAGCAGTCAGTGTTTAACCAGGGTAGAAAGACACACTGTGGAGACATTGGGTTGAAGGACAGAACTTTGATCATTATTTTATTCTCTATGGGAAGAAAACATTATGTAAGTAATGAAACTGAGCAATGAAAGGAAGGTAGCGTGTATTTTTAAAATAATAAGTGCCATCTATGTGTAGAATTGGGGTCAGTTGGTTAATTATAAATGGAAAACTTAATTCAACTATAGTCTATCCCTTTGGACAGATTGATGGACTCGACACTAAGGGAAGGGAGGGAGAGGCAGGGAGACAGGAAGAAATTAAGGAGGGAAAGTGGGTTTAGCAAAGGCATGCACTGTAAATATGGTGAGGGGCGGGTCTCTGGTCATTATAATCAGTCTCTAGTTGACTACCTAAAGATTCCTGAACCCAGACTTTTAAAGAGTCCCTGGTTTGTTACCCTGCTGGCATCACCAGCCTGAGCCCACTTCCTGGGATTTTGCACCTCGCTCTTATGGTTTATGAATAGGAAAGTGATGACTGACCCTTCTTGACTCCTGCCACTTGTTTGTCAATTATCTTTTAAAGTACAGTTAGGGTCTTGGGTTTCCAGAATGGAGGCTAGGATGGCCTTTGAGTGTCAGGCCTTTCTGTTCTTGGTGAAGGTGGACTGCTCAGCCTCGAGTCCCTGTGTCGGGCCCGAGGAAGGATGGTGAGAGGTGTCCTGGCACCTGCAGTCTTCTTTCTTGCCGCCACATAGGACATCACTAGATAAAAGACATCAAAATCAGATGCTGTTGTCCCACGTTGCCATCTCTCTTCTCAAATCAGTGTCCCAATACCCAGACGGGCTTTGGTTCATCCATTTTTAGCTGCCCACGAGAATTTAAAATGTGACTGTGCAGCTCCTGAACCTGTTGAGAATGCCTAGGAACCAGAAGACTGTTAGATCTGCTTTTCTCCCAAGGCAGACACTAATGATTTGCAGAAGCTGGTAATTCAGAGTCTATGAAACTTGCCCCAGGCTCTCCCTTCCTCCCTGCTTTCAGTGGTACTGAGTTCTATTTAATCTGAACAGAAAATTCTATTTTCTTCTGATGATTTTGTGACTATATGAAAATGGAATTAGAGGATTGCAGACTTTTTCCCTATACGCAATATTTTCAAGTCCAGAGTAAAAAAACTTTTGCAGAGTAATTGAGAATAAAAGTGAGTTTTCTTAAGTATAATAATACTTTAAAAAATTCTCCTACATGGATAAATTAGAAGAAGCATGAAGACTTTTCCTTAAAGAAATGTTCCCTTCCCTGCACTTTGAATAGATAGACAAAATGAGTAAGCAGGGACAGATCCAACTTTTGTGGGAGCTCATACACCTCAGTGTGTGTGGAGGGGATTCTTTTGTAGAAAAAGAATGCAAAAATATCCCACTTTTGCAGAATGTTCACATTCTGCACGTGTGAGCTGCTGCTCTCCCCACCTGTGCCTGGAGAGCGCGGGTGAGATGCTGAGCCCCAGGGCTTAGGCCAGCTGCCTCTGCATAAGGAGGTATTGTGTGCCCCTCAGCTATGCTGGAGAGGAGTCACAGCAGAGGGCATGCTGCCATCCTAATCTCTATGGCACACAGGAGAATGGTCCCACCCCCAAGAAAGTCCCCATGCTAATGCTAGAACACGTGGCTATGTCACCTTTTGTGCTAATGAAGACTTTGCAAATGGGATGGAAGGAAGGGTGTGGAGATGGTCCTGGATTTTCCAGAGAGCCTTAATGATAACCACAAGATCCTTATAAGAGGAAGGCAGGAGGGTCGGAGTCCGAAAAGGAGCAGTGAGGACAAAGCTGGGTCAGGGTGATGCGAGGAAGGGGCTGCGAGCCAAGGGGTGCAGGCGCTTCTAGAAGCTGGACAAGGCAAGGGAACAGGTTCTACCAGGGAGCCTCGAGAGACAGCCAACCATGCCCACACCCAGAACTGTAAGAGAATTAACATGTATTCTCTTAAACCCCTACAACTGTGGTAATTTGTTATGCTGGGCTGGGTCCAGCCTCCCCTCTGGCCACTTCAGCCACCTCCACAGTTAGGTCCTCCTAGAGACCCCTCTTGACTGTCCCAGGCCCTGTCTCCTGTACGTCCCTCTGCCCCTCACCCAGCTGTTCTCTCTCCCTACCCCCATCTTCTTTATTTTTCTTTTTTTCTTTGCATTCTCAAAACAGAAGCCCTCAGGCTCATTTCCCCAGCCTAGTGTCCAGTCTTCTTCTCTGCCTTGTGTCTGCCCTCTGACCAGTGCCTACCTGGAGGACAGAGGCTACACCGTGCAGCTCTGCCATCCCCTCACTTCACACAACCTGGGCACGTCCTGCTCAATCACACGTGGACACTAAGAGATCTTGTCAAGTAGACAGAGACTAAGAGGGCCTGTTTGTTCATGACTTTTCTAACTGTCTGAGCTGCCCATTCAGCTTTGCATGAAAATGGAGATTGGGAGTTTTTAACACCCCATGACTGTGGCTTGTCACTGTCTGCTGTGAAGTGGCACTGGTGGCTATTCAGAATACTGTTGGAATTTCATTTGGCCAGGTGACAAGAAAGTATTCACAAGCCGAAGGAAGAACTTATCTGCTCCTTCCTGAGGAAATATATGCCCCCCCCACCAAAAAAAAAAGGAAACCAGGCCCCAGTGTGCCACAGAGCAGCACCTCCTCTGGATGCCGCCCTCTGCCCAGAGTTGCGCACGAGCGGTAGCTGGAGGCGCCCGTGCCTGCCCTTCTCAGAGTGGACTATGCTGCACTGATTGCTTTTCCACCTCAATCCCAACTTTGTAGGCTTGACTTAAAGCAGCGGTCCTGACTCAGCTCATCTCCCGGCCATCTCATTTCCTTACTCGGGAATCGGCGATTCTGTGTATTTTTCTAATAAGCAAAGTCACCAAAGATGAAAGAAGCTACCACAAAATAGTCGACTCTTTCTGGAAACAGAAGAAAGACTGCTGATCCTATTTGCAGGGAGGGAGGAGGGTGTTCTTCCTGAAACACCTGAGTGTGTGTGTGGACCACACAGGGGTGGAGGACAGTTCGGGGAAACCAGGTTTGCACTGAAGAGATCTTGGTTCCAACCTCATAGGTGTTGCCCACCCATTCCAGGACTTGTCTCCAGTGCTACCTCACATGTATACCATCTATAAATACTGCAGGGTATGCATATGTGTAGATACACACAAAGCTAAAGCATACATTCACCAAGATAAACTGTGCTTGCCAGGGCTTTAATCTCCCCAGGAGGCTGTTATTACTGGAGTCCAGCCCCAGAGCACCAGCTGTGTAGAGGAAGGGAGACTCTGATGTTGGGAGGCTGGGCGGCATCCCTCTTTGTCTGCTCTTTGCTTTGGGGAACACATGCATAGCTAGCGTTCACACATGGCCACAAATGAAATGATATGCTTGACTTGCCCCTAAAGATGCCATTCTTGTTACTTTACGGAGATACTTGACCCTTGATCGTTTCCAGCCATACTGGATTCCCGTGGAACAAGGGAGCAGGAAGTGCTCTCATCATATTTCCCCTGTTCAGTTTGAGCAATCAGAAATGGAGGTGATGATGACAAAGGAAGAAAGTTTTCTCTCGTGCATTTGCATTGTTTTAACTCTCCTTGGCATCTAGTCTGACTTCTACTTATGGTCTGGACCAGTGGTTCTTGAACTCGCACAAGCATCAGAAACACCCAGAAGGCTTGTTCCAATCCAGATTCCTAGGCCTCATCCCCACAGTTTCTGACTCGTGAGTGCGCACCGTGTCCCAAATTTGTTTTTCTAACAAGTCCTCATGTGATGCTGATGCTGCTGGCCTGGTTTGGGAACCATACTCTGAGAACCATTGGTTTAGAACATGAAGTTGCAGCGCTCCAAGGTTTTTGCATTGTTTTCTGTTAAGGAATAGCTTATACAAAATAGATTTGTAGTTGTTAAATTTTGTCACCAGTCTCTATGATTGAGAGGGCGACCAGCTGTCTCAGTTTGCCCAGGGGCACAGGATTTTTCCTCCTGAAACTGAGAAAGTCCTGGGCAAACTGGGATGAAAACTGGCCACCTTCACTATTGATGCAGCTTCTCAAATGCTTTGTCTACAATGCTGGTATCTGGCTCAGAGGCGGCCCCACTGGAAAAGCTGTGAGTATGCTACCCCAGGGTTCCACAGGACACTTAGACTTTGGGGGACACCTGCCATCGAAGCACTGCGACAATCTTTAGGGATGTTAGTGGTTCCTCAGGAGGCATATGTAGGAATTACAGCCACTTTAAACATGCCCACTTGTGGCATTTGGGCTCACACAGCCAAACAGCTGCCATCGTCTGCAGTGACATGTGGGCTATTGGGTTCAGACAATGTGGCAGACATACTTCTCTGCATCATCTACCAGCCTGTTTTCTTCTCATGGATCCCAATCAGATAATTATCATCATTTCCGTCTTTCAAAACCAAATGCTTAAAGATGCCATTATTTACCCCAGGGTCACAGGTGGTAGAAGTGGCAGAATCACAGACCAAACACTTATTGTTTTACCATGTGACTCCAAAGAGCATTAAATCTGAGGCTCTCTATCCATTAGTTTTTCCAGCCACTCACATCTTTTCCTCCACTGGAGAGGAGGCTCCTTTAGAGTGGAAGGCAGTGGACCTAGCTTCATCAGGATGCTTGGACTTCACCCCTGCTTCTTCCAGCTGCTGGCTTTAGAACTTGGATCAGGTCACCTTTTAACCCCTCTGAGCCTCACCTTCCACATCTGTGAAATGGGCATCATAATGCCTGCCTTACCTTCTGCCTTAGCTTGTCTTGAGGAGAAACAGAAATGATGTTTATGAAGCTGTCAGTAACCTGTGAAAGTGCTGTCCCTATGAGCATGCATGTGTTAAACCTTCTGTTATTCCAAAAGAAAGGTTTGGCACATCAGCTTCAGGAATATTTACTTAAGTGGAGGAGAAACAAAGCAACCAAAGTAGCCAAAATTAGCAGTGAACAGAAGAAAATTCTCAGGAGGAAAATGGTTCTTCAGCTGGTTTTACAAGGATTAGCAACATGTGTGTCCCGTTCCAGAGCACAGGTCCTAGCCGTTTTGCTCAGGGAGGACTGTGCTCTTTGGGAAACGTTCTGTTGCAAGTCACAGATTATAGGTGTGTGGTAGAAGGCCAGGCCTGAGCTGTCACTTCCTCAGTGTCAAAGGGTCTCATTACATTTCATTACAGTGATTTTCTTTTTGCTGAAACATTAGGAACCCTGGAGCACTGAGCCAAGATCGTGGAACACAATCACCCTCTTCCGCATGTTTTTGTTTCTGCCTCCTGCTTTTCTGTTCTTTTTCCATTTTCTGTGTGTGTGCATTGACTTGGTTGACTTGGCTGCCTGTGTAGATTCAGCGTCAAAGCTGGTCCACGTGGGTTCAACCTGGTCCTCTCACTCCCCTCCAGCATTGTTTTTGTCATCAAAGCTAACACTTGGAAACAGGAAAGAACATCATGATTGCTTTCTGGCCAGGTTCAGCTTGCTCATGGAGCCACAGGCTTCATCTCAGAACTGTTTGTTCTCAGGACTGAGTCACTGGAAGCCAGGCTCCGAGTTCGAGCCTGGAGAAGAACATGTGGGACTCTGAAGGGGCGGTGCCAGAACCTCAGAGTGACAGGGCGGGGTCCCTGCACACTGGGACCTTACAGGGAAAGGCACACATCTTCTGCTTGCAACCTTAGGGATTCTGCCAAGAGCTACTTCCAGACTTCATTCGTGGTGGCCACATGTTGAAGCTGATGTTGAACTAACCTGTTAGATGTTGTCTACTGCTGCATGAGAGAGCCCTCTATGATTACCAATATAACATTCAGAGAATCTGTGTCCTGTATGTCACTGCCACCCCTCACTCTTCTGAAATAGGACACAGAGTTGAACCATTCATATTAAAAACCGTGCATTGCAAGGCCAGGATTATAGCAATCTTTGCATTAAGATAACTGATTTTGTAGAGAGGATTACTGATGCGAGGCCTCAAAGGTAGTTGAATTTCATTCTACTGTTTCAATGTTATCCGTTGGTTCAGTTTTTACAGAAAACTCTGCATTTAAGATTCACTCACTGTGGAGATTTCTAACCCATTTCTGAAACGAAGATCCTAAACAGTAGCCAGTCTCTTCAGGATTCTCCACATCACCTAATGAACTGGTAGTGTTGTGCAGATGAGCTTTCCTGGATGCCGTCATGGGCTGCATTTGTCAATACAAGTAAATGACCAGCCTCATTCTTTTATCTTCAGGGAAGTTTGTTATTTTATTTTATTTTTTAATTTGCTCATAGAAAGAAGTATGACTCTGTTCTCTGTTTTTTACACTAAAGAGATCCAGAATTAACAAGAAAACAGAAGGAAAGTCTACTTGAAATGGCACCCTCCTCTATGGAATTGTTAGGAAGCATTCCTTATTCCAAGAGTACTAGACAAACACATTCACAAGGCGGAGTTGGCTTTGGGTCTTAATGCACTCAAACTAGGTAGGAGTCTATAAAAGTATTAGATACTTTTCTATTGAACAGTTATCTGTCCTAATTTAAAATTTGGTTATTGCGGTAATAAGGGCTCTAAGCTTTTTCTAAGTTTATGTAACCTTCATGACATAATTGGTCATTCACTAGATTGTGGGCAGATGAGAAATTTCATTCTGCCAACATTCATGTATCCTATTTCCACCTCTTGCTATCCTACTAAAGCAAATGTAACTCCGAGGGAGCACCTAGGAATATACATATGTGCAGATGTGTATATGTACACACATGGGCTTAACATGCCATTAAAAGCATATGTTTGGAGTCCGGCCCCCGCCAGCTCGCGAGCCACCCGCGAGCTCACACTAGCTTCTCTCTCCATCCTCTGCCTGCGGGCCGCCTTCGCCGTCATGCTGAGCGCCGCTCTCCGCCGCTGCGCTGTGGCCGCAACCACCCGGGCCGGCCCTCGAGGCCTCCTGCACTCTGCCCCGACCCCCGGCTCCGCCGCGGCTATCCAGTCAGTTCGCTGCTATTCCCATGGGTCAAATGAGACAGATGAGGAGTTTGATGCTCGCTGGGCAACATACTACAACAAGCCAGATATAGATGCCTGGAAATTGCGTAAAGGGTTAAACACACTTGTTATCTATCATCTGGTTCCAGAGCCCAAAATCATTGATGCTGCTTTGCGGGCATGCAGACGGTTAAATGATTTTGCTAGTACAGTTCACATCCTGGAGGCTGTTAAAGACAAAGCAGGACCTCATAAGGAAATCTACCCCTATGTCATCCAGGAACTTAGACCAACTTTAAATCAACTGGGAATCTCCACTCCAGAGGAACTGGGCCTTGACAAAGTGTAAACCCCATGGATGGGCTTCCCAAGGATTTATTGATATTGCTACTTGAGTGTAAACAGTCACCTGGAAATACTGATGATAACATATTACCTTATTTGAACAAGTTTTCCTTTATTGAGTACTAAGCCATGTAATGGTAACCTGTACTTTAATAAAAGGGAAATGAGTTTGAACTTAAAAAAAAGAAAAAAAAAAGCATATGTTTGATTTTAATAGGATTGATGTTTTTAACAAGCGTATAAGTAATAGCAAAAGCCTGGCACTGCCATTTACTGCAGTGTGACCTTAGACATGTCAGCTACCCATGAGCCTGACCATCAGTTTCTACTTCTGTAGAATGCATACCACAACAACCCTTTAGGGTTGAAAGAATCAAAAGCAATAATGGCACGTAATAGGTATCCAGTACATGATACTATATCATTTTATTGATTTTAATATGCATATCGTTTCTTTTTTAACAACCCTAAAATTGAGATCTGCCCTAAAATTAATGGCATCTAAAACACCATGCCATGGTTTAATGAGCAAGGTTTTTCCCCTTCTTATGGATAGATAAAATGATAGTACCTCTTACAGTCTGTAGGATAGTAGAATCAGTGAAATAGAGTAATTGGCATCATTTATGCTTTGTCAAGTCATCAGAGAATTATGCATTTCAACAATGCTACCATTGTTCAAACACATTTTGGGGGCCAAAGATCTTCTCTTTAGTGCATTCAGAGTCTTTGGAACTGGAGGAACTTGGTTTCAACTCTCAGCCCTGTCACTTGCTAGTTATATAACCTTGGGCAAGTTATTTGACTCTCTAAGTTTCAATTTTCTCATATATAGAATGAGAATCATAGTATTTATTTCATCAGGTTGTTAGAAAGATTAAAATAAGAAAATGTACATAAAGCACAGCCTGCTTGGAGGGTACATAGTACTTGCTCAGCAAATGATAAAAGAGAAAACAAAACTAGTAACTTTGCTTGCTGGTAACAGAACTTTATCTTTGCCATTTTGTTTTCCTGAAATAAGAAAACATAATCCCAAGTCAACCCTTGCCAAGTTGATGGCCGCATTGAGTGATAATAAACACTAGCGTTAAGGTAGCCACTTCCAACCAACATGGAGTAACAGGAACAGATTTACCCTCCTGCCCAAAAGACAAAACCAAAAAAATACAAAATATATGAAACTATGTTTTTCAGTACACACTGGATATCAGGCAACAGAGGACAGTAACATCTGAGATACAGGGAACAAATGAGGTGAGCCCTTTGACTACCCCAGCTCGCTGCTGGGAGAGTGAGCAGGTTGCAGCATGGGGACAAGAATCAGGCAGAGCCCAGCAAGTTCCCTAAGCTTAGAGGACAGAGTTCAGGACAGCCAGACTGGTATGAGAACACAGGGCAGAGGAGGGGAGAATTGCACTGTAGACATGCCCCTGGAGCAGTCAGGGGAGTGCTGATCAACACGGAAGGAAACTACCTGAGGCTGGGGAAGAACCACACAAAAAGATTAGAGGGAACAGTACTGAGTGTTCACACAGGACTGGGAAAGCGGCCTGTTTCCACCAGCCAGACTGGAAAAGATTAAAATCCACAGGGCATTGGTTAGAGTGTTTAGAAGGGTGTCTTGCCTCTGTAGTAGGGATTTTTTAGCCCTAGAAGGGGCACTGACTGCTCCACATCTGCCTAACAAATCACAAAAGGAAGACCCAAAAGGACCACTGCTTCCAAGTAACGTAACTGTGTCCCTGAAACAAAGTTCAAGAGTATGTACAGGAGTACAAAAATATCTACTGCCCCACAAGATAAATATTTCACAATTTATGGCATCCAATAAATAATTATCCAGCCTGCAAAGAAGCAGGAAAATATGTCCCCTAACGAAGAAAAGAAGAACCAATCAAAATCAACACAGAACTGATACAGATATTAGAATTAGCAGTAGAGATGTTAAACTGATGTTTAGAACCTTATTCTGTATGTTAAGAAAGTTAAGTAGAAGGAAGATATAAAGAAGACACTCAGATTGAACTTAAAGATGAAATCTATGTCATGAAAATTATATTGACAGAATTAATGGTATATTAGACATTGTAAAAGAAAACATTAGTGAACTTGAAGACATAGCAATAGAAAGTATCTAATATGAAACAGAAAAAGTAATTTTTAACAAATGAACAGAGAATCAGTTCTGGAGGACAACTTCTAATGCCCTAATGTATGTGTGTAATTGGAGTCGCTGAAAAAGAGGGGAGGACAGAAAAGCATGATTTGAAGAAATAATGCTAAATATTTTGTCCAAATTTCATGAACTATAAACACAAATATCCAAGAAGCTCAACAAACCCTGTGTTAGTCAGAGTTCTCTAGAGGGACAGAACTAACAGGATAGATGAATATATGGAGGGGAGTTTATTAGGAGAATTGACTCACAGGATCACAGGGTGAAATCCCACAATAGGCCATCTGCAAACTGAGGAACCAGGAAGCCAGTCTGAGTCCCAAAACCTCAAAAGTAGGGAAGCTGATAGTGCTGCCTTCCGTCTGGGACCAAAGGCCTGAGAACCTCTGGGAAATCACTAGCGTAAGTCCAAGAGTCCAAAAGCTGAAGAACTTGGAGTCTGATGTTCCAGGGCAGGAAGGATCTAGCACGAAAGGAAGATGGAGGCCAGAAGACTCAGCAGGTCTGCCCTTTCCATGTCTGCTTTTACATTGGCAGCTGATATAGATCGTGCCCACCCACACTGAGGGTGGGTCTGCCTCTCCCAGTCCACTGACTCAAATGTCGATCTCCTTTGGCAACACCCTCACAGACACACCCAGGAACAATACTTTGCGTCCTTCGATCCAATCAAGTTAACATTCGATATTAACCATCACAAACCCCAACAAAACAAACGTGAAGAAAACTGCACTGAGGTCCTTTGTAATCATACAGCACAAAACCAGTGATAAACAAAAATGTGAAAGGTAGCTAGAGAAAAAGGACATGATACATTTATCTAGGAACACAGATAGGATGCCACCTCTTTATTGTGTGTTAATTATATACCTTAATAAAGCTGTTACGGCAAAAAAAAAATTTAGAATACTGTAACTATACCATATAAAACTGCTTTTCTAATGTGCCTTATAGACTCACTGTTAAGGCAGTTCCCAAAGAGACACTTCAGACAGATTTTGAACCAAGACTAGTGTAGGTAATAGTAGATTTCTAAGATGATTTTATTTTTATTTTTATTTTAAGTTCCAGGGTACATGTGCAGGATGTGCAGGTTCGTTTCATAGGTAAACATGTGCCATGACGGTTTGCTGGGCCTATCAACCCATCACCTAAGTATTAAGCCCAGCATGCATAAGCAATTTTTCCCAATCCTCTCCCTCCCCAACACTCTCCTCCACAGGTCCCAGTGTGTGTGCCCCTCCCTGTGCCCATATGCTCTCATTGTTCAGCTCCCACTTATAAGTGAGAACATGCAGTGTTTGGTTTTCTGTTCCTGTGTTAGTCTGCTGAGAGTAATGGCTTTCAGCTCCATCCATGCAAAGGACATGATCTCATTCCTTTTTATGGTTTCATAGTATTCCATGGTATACATGTACCACATTTTCTTTATCCAGTCTATTATTGATGGGCATTTAGGTTGATTCCATGTCTTTGCTATTGTGAATAGTACTGCAGTGAACATATGCATGCATGTATCTTTATAATAAAAGGATTTATATTCCTTTGGGTATATACCTAGTAATGGGATGGCAGGGTCAGATGGTATTTCTGGTTCTAAGTTTTTGAGGAATTGCCACACTGTCTTCCACAATGGTTGAACTAATTTACATTCCCATCAATAGTGTAAAAGCGTTCCTATCTCTCCACAGCCTCACCAGCATCTATTGTTTCTTGACTTTCATAATCACCATCCTGACTGGTGTAAGATGGTATCTCATTGTGGTTTTGATTTGCATTTCTTTAACAATTAGTGATGTTGAACTTTTTAAAATATGTTTGTAGGCTGCATAAATGTCTTTAGAGAAATGTGTGTTCGTGTCCTTTCTCCACTTTTTAATGGAGTTTTTTTTTCCTTGTAAATTTGTTTAAGTTCCTTGTAGACTCTAGATATTAGGCCTTTGTCAGATGGATACGTTGCAAAAATGTCCTCCCATTCTATAGGTTGTCTGTTCACTCTGGTAATAGAGAACTCAGGAATAAGACCGCACATTTATAACCATCTGATCTTCCAAAGACCTGACAAAAACAAGCAGTGGGGAAAGGATTCCCTATTTAATAAATGGACCTGGGAGAACTGGCTAGCCATATGCAAAAAATTGAAACTGGATCCCTTCCTTATGCCTTACGCAAAGGTTAACTCAAGATGGATTAAGGACTTAAATGGAAAATCTTGCCCTATAAAGCCCTAGAAGAAAATCTAGGCAATACCATACATAGGCACGGGCAAAAAAAGATTTCATGACAAAAATGTCAAAAGCAATTGCAACAAAAGCAAAAATTGACAAATGGGATCTAATTAAACTAAAAAGCTTTTGCACAGCAAGAGATGATTTCTTTTAAACAAATGATGCTCAAATCATTTGTATATGTAAATGGATGCCCAGTTTTTTGTAGGTTTTGTTTTTGTTGTTGTTGTTGTTGTTTCTGAGGCAAGGTCTTACTCTGTTGCCCAGGCTGGAGTGCACTGGTGCGATCTCAGCTCACTGCAGTCTCTGACTCCCGGGTTGAAGCGATTCTCTTGCCTCAGCCTCCCTAGTAGCTGGGATTACAGATGGGTGCCCAGTTTTATTTTAATAAATCTTATTAATCGGTGGCCATCCTTTACATATTATCTACATATATTTCAACTTGTTTTCTATGCTGTTGTAAGTCCATGTGAATACGCATTTATGATTAATCCAGGTATGCTCCACTTGACCTAAGGAAATCATGTGTCTTAACTGTATTACAATTTTTTCAGAAGACATTCATTAGGTGATCATTTGCTAGACATTCCAATATGTTAATTCTGTGCCAAGATGACCCTTGAATTAGAACTGTTGACAATGCTGTTGGACAAAAATCCTGGGAAGATAGTTATGGGGCACAAAAACAGTAAGATATGTGTGTCAGTGAGGGATGGGCTCAACCCTGAATTTTCAAGTTTACCTAGCAGGGTTGCCAGGAACATATTTTTCTCTTAATATCCATTGTCTTATATCAGAAGATACAAATGTATCTGATTCAAAGAGGTGGTGTCATTTCTAACATTGTATCCCTATTTCAGTTCTGCACTGCCTGTTATTCAGTGGGAGTGTCCTCCCTTGCTACATTGCTGGATAACATTAATCATGAGACAGGTCATTCAAAGAATGAAAAGTTACTTTAAAATGGCTAGTGAAAGCTTTTAAGTATTCATTGTGAGGTAGGCCTACACTCAGGTAATTTCATGGGCTCTCTTGACTCACATTTGCAGTATTGGGTGTGGAGCAGTCAGAGGAAGAGAGAAGTGGTTGCTGAATTCTTCCCTGACTGTATTTTACCAAGTTTGAAATATGGAATCCCACACAGGCCATTCCTCCTGCATCTCTACCATAGTTTATATATCTCACACAACCAACAGCTCAGCTTGATTTCATAAAAACAGCTATGTGTCTGTCTATGGAATAAGTTACTGGTGCTTATTATGGCCCAAAGGTTATGGTTTCAGAGCATCATTTTTCAGTGCAACCCTCATAACAAGACCATGTTATAAGAAAGTGACCTTAGCAATGGTCATACACATCGTCATTCTCTAATGTTGTTTTAAGTGAACTCTCAGGCAGACGGCACCATGGTAAAGTGCTGTCACTTACTTCCCTTCCAAAACTTCCATGAATGTGTGGAGAGCTGACTTTTTAAAAAAATTAATTCACATTCCTTAAATAGATGTTATACATTGGAAATGGCAGTACCCCCAAAATTTGTGTATACCTCAGAAGTGTTAGCTGGCTATCTTTATAGAACTGCTACTTTATCCCATCTTGGTGCCTCTAATGAAGACCATTACAGAAATATGTTTAATATACATTCAACTCTGCACAGGAGTGTAAAGTCCCCAGGCAAATTGTTTTCTTTTGGCTGGTATTTAAGATCAAGACCTCATGAGAGCTCCAGTGGATTTGTGGCTCAACAGCTAACTATGCGCTTTGAAGAGCGTGGACAGGTTTCAGAGGAGAATCACGGAGAGGATGTAAAGTAGAAACACACACAAACTTTAGAAGGTAGAGGAAACTGGAGTTGCTTGATTGCTGGAAGCAGATCCAAGTGGTAGAAAGGACAAGAGCTAGACCAGCTCGTATTCCACTCCGTACTTCCCACCTGCGTGAACGTAGCAAGGTGCTGGGTTTCCACCAGCCATCGTTCTCTGTAATTGGGGCAAATGCTCATACTTTAGAGTTTCTGAGACTAATAGAGAAAATATGCCTGACACTTAATAGGTGCTCAGCAAATGTTGGGATTCTTTTTACTGAACCCTCCAAAGCATCAGAGTCAGCATTGACACCCCTCCCTCTCTCACACCCCACATCTTACCCATCAGCAAACTGTCCACTCACTCTCCTTTGGAAATCAACCCAGAATCCAGCTATGTCTCACCAGCCTCACATGCCCCAAGTAAACGAAGCCACCGTCCTCTCTGCTATGGATGTAACAGCCTCACGGCCTCCATTCTTGCCCCCCTGTAGCTCATTGTGAAGACAGCAGCACTTTTTACATAAGTGAGACCACATTATCTCTCACTCAGAACCTACCTGTGGCTTTACAGCTCACTCAATGGAATCCCAAGTTCTTGCCGAAGCTTGCAGTCACCTGTCCCACCTGACCTCACCCAGCTTAGCTCCTGCCTCTTACCACCATGCCCTCTTTCGAGCCACACTGACCCTTCAGCTTTACCTCCAGGCACTGGCACCTGCTCCTCCCCCAGAAAGTTAAAGGGCAGGGCTGCTCCCCCCACTCCTTCAGTCTCTGCATCAGAGAAGCCTCCATGACTTCTCCGAACCGCCCGCCCCCCTCATTCTGCACCTGCCTTCCATTAGAATGGAAGCTGCATGGGTCAGGGCCCTGTCCATTGTGACTATGACTCTCCCCTTAGCATCTAGGACAGTGCCTGGAACACAGGTGCTGGCTGACAGCCTGCCGAGTGGAGGAGTTAGTATTGGCCCTGGAATGCAATGGGAAGAGTTCCGGGCTGAAATTCAGAACACCTGGGGCCTGACTGCAGCGCCTGACCTTGATACCTAGCACCTGTCTGATCTTAGGCAAGAGCTCGACCTAGAACATAGGCCTCATCCTCCTTCCCTGGAGGATGGAGGCCTGGGCCACTTCCAGGTCTGAAACCCGATCGGCTCGTTAAGTGCGGGAGAGTTTGGGTAGCAGGTGCTGCCCAGCCATTCTCATCCTTCCTGATGTTCAGGCCTCAGGAGTGTTGAGGGACTTGAATAGGAGCTCTTTCATTCTGTTGTGGGAGTTTTTTGTCAGTGAGAAGGTGCGTGAACCCTGAAGGGGTTACTGATATAGGTAAGGACATCTCTGGGGCCTGACAAATGGGGTGGTGCCACTTTTCCTGGAAAATATTACAGTTGTGATTTTGCCTAAAACTGAGGTTAGAGTTCCAGTCCTACTTGTGATTCTAAACACTTTTATCTTTCTTTAAATGTTATTTGGGATGGAGAAAATGAAGTTTTGGAATATTTCAACAGATGGCGCTGCTGGTAGCTATTATCTGACTGTAAAAATTAAATTGAATCCTTATTAATTTCAGTAATCTCATTTTTTAAAAAATTGTATTGCCTCCAAGGATAACACATTAATTTGTTTAGTCCTTTATCTTACCAGCACCTCCGAGTGAATGGTTTTAGCCCTTTTATACAGCATTGCCTGCCCTGCAACCCGGGCAGCTCAATTTCAGAAGTTGCTGCATTAATAAATCGTGCACTGTGGCTCAGTGCTATCATAGAAAATATGCCAAAATGCTTTCCTCAGAGGAAAATGTCATTTGCCTATAAGTACAGTCCATTATGGCTTATGATATAAATACAAGCCAACCTGGAGGGGGGTCTGTTTATCTAGATCCTTTAAATATATGCAAATATTTTCTTAAATGGTTACACAAAGACAAATACTGTGACTAATCAGTAGACTCAGAGGAAGATGTGTGCTTTCTAGAGTCTAAGGAGAAAATGTTTTGCAGAGAATGATGTCCAAAGGGTCAGAGATCCCGGTGACACTCATCAGCTTCCCCCTCCCACCCTCCCCCCCAACCATTTCCAGCTGTTCTTCCAGCAAGATCGTTTTAATTATGCAGCCATGCACTTGCTTCTGGGTGTGGTTTCCCTGATTGCATACTTAAGGGCAGATTACAAATATTTGGCAGGATTCCTCTCTCTGTGGGAACCAGACAAGTCATAACACCAACTGAACGCTCTACGCTGTTGTGCGGGAAAGAGGCCGCGTCATCTCGAGTTTCAGAGTGCAGAGTAGGAGAAAGTCGCTTCAGTTCTGCTCCCCTCTTACAGCCATGTGCCCCCAGCAAGGAAAGGGTCTGTAACGAGGGCTACAGATGTCTCTTCTCCTGCCACCTGTGTACCAGACCCATGACCAAAAAGAACCAGCCAGAAAGCTCAGTGTGGAGCGACTTCTTGTCTCCGATAATGACTCCACAGCCTGTGCTTTATGGCATGAGCACCCAGAATGGTGAAGAGAAATTAAGATTCGGGCATGGCCCTCTGTGCCAAAAGACTTCACCAGGGGATATTCAAGAATTCACTGTTTAAGAAGACTGTTGCAATTGTTAGCTCTTAAAAACATTTTTAATTAGTGAAGCCAAGAAATGGTGAATGAAACAGCTATACTTTTCCCCAACTTGATTGGAAAAATCTCCATCCCATGCCACTCCATTTCTTCCCGTCCTTCCTCTTCACTGCATCCTTCCTGGTAAATGTTATCCCCACATACTCAGCAGCCCACCTCCCTGTGCTCTGTGCAGGACCATGCAGCCAGGGTGGAACCGCGGGTGGAGGAGGATACTGGCATAGCAATCTGTCAGCATGAAGGAAGACAAGGAATATTTTTAATTTCATTTTCAGATTAAACAGTTTTAAAAACCTTTCTTACTAACGTCAGTTGGCAAACAAAGAGCTAAACTATTTGTATCACTGAAAACAGAAGACTAATAACTCCTCTATTACTTTTTTTTTTTTTTTTGAGACGGAATCTCACTCTGTCACGCAGGCTGGAGTGCAGTGGCACAATCTTGGCTCGCTGCAACCTCCACCTCTCAGGTTCAAGCAATTCTCATGCCTCAGCCTCCCGAGTAGCTGGGATTACAGGTATGCACCACCACACCAGGCTAATTTTTGTGTTTTTAGTAGAGACGGGGGTCTCATCAGGTTGACCAGGCTGGTCTCGAACTCCTTATCTCAAGTGATCTGCCCACCTCAGCCTCCCAAAGTGCTAGGACTACAGGCATGAGCCACCATGCCTGGCCTCCTCTATTACTTGTTAATCCAAGTGTCTCAAGGTGTTTTACAAACTTTAATTAAGACTACTTTTTTTTTTTTTTGAGGTGGGTAAGTAATTTTAAAAAATGGGGAGGGAGGAAGCAGTTTTGTGTCATAAGTATTTGAAGGAGAAAAACAACACATAAGCCTGAGGTGATTGTGGCTTCAGTGACAGGTGACATTAACACAGGCACAGGCTTATAATTCTAAATGACAACAGGAAGAGGTTGAACAATTTACTGTGTATATCTACTTGGTGCCAGGTGCTGGACTTGGTTTAACCCCCAGCTTTAACGAGGTATAATTTATTTAAAAGAAAGCTCACCCACTTAGAGTGTACAATTTGATAAGTTTTGGCCATATACAGTGTGTAACCATCACCACAGCCAAGACAGACCATCTCCAGCACCCACAGAAAGCTCGCCCCTCCCACTTTGTGGTCAGTCCCGCCCCCAGCACCGCCCCTTTCCTGGTCACTGTAAGTTTAGAATGTTGGGTAAATGGAATCCTTCAGTATGTGTCTTTTGTGCTTGCCTTCCTTCACCTGGCAGAGTGTCATTGAGATTTACCTGTATTCCCCAGTGTGTCCGTTCGTTCCTTTTCATTGCTCAGTAGTCTTCGTTCTTATAGATGTAGTGCCACACAGCCGTTCACTTGAAGCTCATTTGGATTGTTTCCTTTGGGGATGATATGAAGGCTGCTGATATGAACATTCAAATTTGCGATTTGTGTGGACATATGTTTTTATTGCTCTGGAAAAATACTTTTGAGTGAGCCCACGGTTCATCCTGGAAGTATATCTGTGGCCAGGTTCAGGCTGCTTTCCACAGCTGCTCTGCCCTTTTGCCTTCCCACCGGCAACATGGGAGACTTCCAGCCATCCCACATCCTGGGGTTTACATAGGATTTCGGCTGATGCTCACACAGCACTGCAGTCACTGCTGCTGTTACTCCCACTTCACCGAGGAAGAAACTGAGTCCTGAAGAGAGTGACTGGTGTAAAGTACATAGCTGATAGAGGGCAGATCCGGGCCTACTGATGCCAAACCCACCCTGTTTCTATTACACTATAACATGTGTTATGCTGCAACTTAGAAAAGCTTCTGTTGATAACTGAGGGGACTTTAGAACAAGTGCAGTTAGCTTGCATGTCAGAAGCCAAGGGCCTTTTAAACTAAGACCTTTTAAACTAGAGCCTTCCCTGGAGTAAAATGTATGCTGTGGGAGCCAGTCCCAAAGAGACAGGACATCAGCATCTGCACAGTGAGGCAGCCACACGCTCACCAATGTGTATGTGGTTTACCCTCTCTCCATGGCCCAGCCACGGGTCTTATATTGGGGGCTTCTGGGAGCAACTAGGCCAATAGAAGTGCTTTCTTTAATTGAATTAAAATGTCAGCAAATTTCACTCAAAATCCAGATTTCCCTTTTTAAAATATGAAAGACCATCAGCACTGGGGGCGCATTCCTCACTGACTGGCATGCTCGCCTGCCTGGCCCAGGGGGCACACAGAGGCCCTGTCCTCCCAGTGGCAATGGCACCAGTGTGGCCAAAGGGCACAAGCCTCAATCTCTTTCATATGGGCTGACCAGAAACGCCAGCAGTGAGGCTGAGATTGGTAGCAGTGGAGGCCTGAGGAGGTGGGGTTGACAGGGAGCTTGTCTGGGTGCAGACACTGCTGGCCCTTCCTGTTTGAAGGTGTTACAAAGTGTACGTATCTTTTGGAACATAGATTCCCTTTACTCTTTTCTTTGTATTCGTCTTAGAATAAATTATAGAATAAATGAATCTCATCAAATTAAGCATAATTGCATCTACTTGGGAAGGTAAAACATAGATATTTAACAAACATCAAAGTTTTGGGAGGAAAAGCATTGCATAAACCTAGACATACACAATACTGAACGTTAGGAGACTTGTAAGTAAAGGGGCCGTACCATGGAGCCAGGTCCTCTAAATCTAATTCTCACATCTTTCCATATTAAGAGTAAAAATAGAAGAAGAGGAAGCCAGGCACAGTGGTTCACAGCTGGAATATACTTTGGGAGGCCAAGGCAGATGGATTGCTTGAACACAGGACTTTGAGACCAGCCTGGGCAACATAGCAAGACCTTGCCTCTGTAACAAATATAAAAATTAGCCAGGCACCATGATGCATGCCTATAGCCCCATCTACTCAGGAGGTGGTGGTGGGAGGATCACCAGAGCCCAGGGAGGTCAAAACTGCAGTGAGCAGCGATCGTGCCACCGCACTCCAGCCTTAGTGTGTTTCCGCACAGACACAATGAGTGGTGTTTTAAAAGTCAGATTCACAGCATTCTCTGTAGCTACCTTCCAGCACTTTATGATGGGGGTTGCTGGTGAGATCCCATGGCTCCTCTGCCTGGGGCTGCGCAGGAGCTGGCGGATGCCACTGTCTGCCGGAGGCTTTCTCTGGCAATCACAGACTGTTCCCACTGTGCACCTGGGTCTGCCGCCCTGCCCTCCTCACCTGGAGCCACACTGATTTCCATCTTGTCCTGAGTGGTGTAGCTTTCATAATTTTTTACAACCTCAGATTCTGACCATTGTAGCACCACTTTCTTCTTGATCCATTTTGCGACCATAGATGCTAGTACACAGAAGATTGAAAAAATAAGTGACATATCCAACCATGTAACAGAATCTGCAGTAAGATGTCACACATGGCAGTCAAGCAGAAGCTTTTGTCACAGCCCAACAAGAACCAGCTTGTCTTGGTGGCAGGACACCGCCAAGAGGCAGGTGTGTAGACACAGTCCTCTTCTGCATTGGCACACGCCGTGTGCCCCTCACCTCTCTGGGAGTGAAGGGAGATGTGTGTATGTATACCCATGTGTGTATGTATGTCGGTGTGTGTATTTGTAGGTCTATGTGTGTGTATGTGTTAGCATGTGTGTGTATATATTTATATATATGAGAGGATATTTGTGTGTTACTTCTTTCTTTTTATCCTCCTTGCCAAGGAGGCAATAGTAAATGTGAACTGTGAGAGAGAACAGACTAGTTGTTATATTCTGTCTCACCCACTGATGTGACTTTTCTTTAGGAAACATCATCCAGGGTAACCTGTCATGAAAAGCTGCCTTTCCGGTTGCTTGTATCTGTTTCAGAAATGGCAAGGGCTCTGGGCATCTGCAAGGCACCAGGCCCTATTATGTAAGACTCCTTTGCAGTCCTCTTTTTGCAGTTTGTTCAGTAGGGCACATGCTGGGCAAATGCACTTGTCAGGCAAACCATCATGTGGTTCTGGCGGCTCAAGTGATACACCTGGAACATATGCCATTCCTGACACTTCGCCTTTATGAGCCCCTTTAACTCCAGGATCTCAAAGGGGCTTATCAGTATGACCTTGTGTGTCCTGGCTGGGCCCCCAAGGGAGGGAGGCCAGAAGACCCATGCTGCTTTCAGTGTGAGAAGTCAGGCCACGGTACAGAATCAGAGTTAACACCTGGCCTGCACCCTCATTGGTGTGGTACTTTGGAAGAGGTATGAGAGGAGAGCTAGCAATGTTGGCAGATGCTGATAGTTGGGGTCGGGATCCCAAAACATTTAAATCCTGATAGGGTCAGTCCCCTGTTTATTTACTGTCACTCAGCTTCCTGCCTGTCCTGTTCATTAACCTGATGACTTAGAGTCACATCTGGATGGTCTGGAAGGTGCTATGAGGAAGCAGGTGGATGAAGGGCGCACATCAAGAATTCATGATAGCACAGAGAAATGCCTCATAAGTGAAGTTCACTTCTGGGGCCTGGTGACAACTGTCTTTGAATATCTGGATGCCTCTTCTCTTAGGCAGTGGAATTTCCTCTTTGTGACCAACTGAAAATATAATCTACAAAGTGAGCATAATTTCAATGTACAAGACCTAGCCTAATGTGTGAAATTGTAGACTAGTTGAAATTCATGATCAATTTGGCAGGTATTTGTTCTATGTGGCTATGGCTTATTCATACTATGACACCCAAGAACAATATATTCCATTGTCAATCTTTTATTTTGTTTTCTTACCTTTTTTTTTCCCCTTGTCTCCAGGAGACCAATTAATTGTTCAAAGGTAATATATAGAGGAGATCTCAAGAGCATTTACTTTGGCACAGTCTCTGCCCCTTTGCGGTCTGGCTAACAATAAAGCTAAAATTTGTTTTGTAATGACGGTTCCAGTTGGACTGGAATTCCTTTGAAGTTCCTGAAGGTTGCTGTTGTGAGAGCTCAAGATATTATTTGGCTGCAATAAGACACTCTCTGTGTATTAACAAAATGTGATATACACTGAACTATAGCAACTTGCAGTGACCAGACTTCCCATTCGAAGTGCCCAACGTGAGTGGAGTGCCTCCACAGAGATGAGCTTCTCCCTGCATCCATTTAGTGTTCAGTCATCATGGGCCACTCATGGATCTGAACCGCCTTACAAGGTCGATACCAACAAGTATGAAGAGCAGAGAGCAAATCAGCACAGAGCACCATTAGCTGGGGCGCCCTTGCCTGGCCTGGTAATTAAGATAGAACACCATGCCAGTTGTTGTTCAGCTCCTCAGCTCTTGCATCAGCTGACCTAAATTATTTAAGGATGTTGTCACCTCTAAATAAATATAGTCATTGTCCTGGTCTCTATTTATATTTTAAAACTCTTTCCGAACTCATCCCCATGGCCTAAAACAATTCATATATTTCAGTAGAAGAGAGTGTCACCAGGCGATTTGCACAGGTTTGGATCCAATGCCAATGTTAGCCATCACACAAGTTACTGCTCCTCTGAGATGTAACTGTTTCCAGTGCCGAAGTATTTGATAACCTCCATCTGTCTGCTCTCAACACAGGATTCACAAGCACAGTGGTGTCTTCCATTGTTTACATAATAAATGTGTGTGTGTGAGAGAGAGGACTCTGTATGCATGCACATGTTTGGAGATGCATACATTTGAGAAGCAGTTTTTGTCTAGGGTTGTTTCAGTAAGTGACACTCATTTAGTCAGTTTGCTGTCAGAATCATATTCCAGGTATCAGAATGTGGTATGGCAGGTGCTTATTTAAAACAAGTAATATTATCCTTCTAATATCTAGCAGTACAGCTGACTGGTCTGTGTTCCATTACTTGTGTAAATGGAAATATGTAAAGCTTTTTAAAAATAAGTTTAAATGATCAAAAGAGATGCCTGAAAATATATTTTGGTGCAGGAAATTACAAGAATTTATAAATTTGTCACGTGGAAAGATAATTACAAAATTTATTTTAATCTTTTATCTCTGACAATCTTAAAATGTTCTGCCTGGCATCCCGTCTAGTTTTTGTTACTGTCCCTGCTTTATGTATTACCTTTCCATGTTGATCTGAGTTGCATTTAGTTGAGGAGAAAAAAAAATTAAAAGTCCATTGAACTCACTTCTGGTTCTATCCCAACTTGTAAGGAGCAAGGAAGTTGTCAGTCAGCCCCCACAATAAGAAGAAAGCCAAGCAAACTGAAAATCAACAGCT
Organism: Alouatta palliata; assembly: GCA_004027835.1. NCBI lineage: Eukaryota > Metazoa > Chordata > Mammalia > Primates > Atelidae > Alouatta > Alouatta palliata. The sequence continues at coordinate 60,066 of PVKV010008183.1, forward strand.
CTTCACGGCTTCTTTAGTGAGTCAGGGTCACTAGGGAACTACAGCCCTCAAAATCAGAGAGATAGATACAGAGAATCAGAGCTTGCCCGGAGCAACTGCCTCTGGAGCCAGCATTGGGTGGGGACGTTGGGAGGGTAATTGATTAATTGCTACAGATGCAGTGTGGACTAGCTTGAGAGATCAAAACCCTTGGTGGCCAGGCTTAGGAAGGATCCCACAGCTTGCATGAGTTTTACCTCCTAGTAGATTCTCAAGACGAATATCAGGAAAAAATCCCCTGCACTTCTGGCAGGATGGCAGGAGGAGGAGAAAGTAACCATTTTGAAATATGCCCAGAGGATTCTGTTCTCCCTAAGGAAGGTCTTCCGTCAAGGAAAACTATTTACCAGAATCTGATTGATGTTGGGGAAGGGAAATAGCCAACTCCAGCTCCCTCTAGTCCTCTTGTCCCACTTAAGGCAGAGTGGAGGAAAGCTGAAAAGTGCTTGTGAAGGTCACAGGCAGCGATATAGACTCATTAACAAAATAAGAACGAATCATAGGCTTATAGAATACTTTCCCTCTTCACACACCTTACCAGTACATCAACAAGGACCCTGTGTAATAATGGAGTACAGCTGAAAGAAGTGCAAGGCTCAGACTCTGTTTAAGAAGGAGTTTCTAGGAAAATACAAAGAGCAAAGGAAACAAAAGCAAAGACACTGGAGGAAATTTTACCCACTGACACAGCCACAGTAAACACAGCCTAACTCCTAGCCAGATAAACATAAATCTCACACTAAAGACTTACTTACCTCAGGTTTTTTACCCTGATACATTATTCTAGCCTTCAACTGCAAGGCATGCAGAAAGACAAAAAGCACAGTTTGAAGAGACAAAGAAAGCATCAGAACCGGATTCAAATATAGATTTTTAAATAAGCTGACTGGGAATTTAAAATTGCAATGATTATATACTAAGCACTCTAATGGAAACAAATGGGCAGAACGGATGGGTAATGTAAGCAGAGATATGGAAACTCTAACAAAGAATCACAAGAAAATGCTAGGATTTTTTTTTTTTAATTGTAACAAAAATGAAGAATGCTTTGGATGAGCACATCAGTAGACTAGACAAGCCAAGGAAAAAAACAGTGAGCTTGAAGATACACCAGTTGAAACTTCCAAAAATAAAAATAAAAACAATAGAAAATAAGGAATACAATATCCAAGAACTGTCAATTACAAAACATGTAACATATAGATACTGGGAATACCAAAAAGAAAATGAAGGGAGAAAGGAATAGAAAAAATATTTAAAGGAAAAATGACTGAGAATTTTCCAGCTGTCTGTTGTCTACAAGAAACCCACTTTAAATGAAAGGCACAGCTAGATTAAAAGTAAAGTGATGGAGAACATTCCATGGACAGATGCTAACATGAATCAAAAGAATGCTGGAGTAGCATATTAATTTCAGATAGGGCAAACTTCAGAACAGAAAAGTATTGGGGATAAAGAGATACATTACATAATGATAAAGGGACAAATTCTTCAAGAGATATAACAATTCCTAATGTATATGCACCTAACAATACAGTGTCAAAGTACATGCGGAAAAACTGATAGAATGCAAGGAGAAATAGGCAAATCCCTTATTATAGTTACAGACTTTCACAAACCTCTATCAGTAATGAACAGATACACCGGGCAGAAAATAACAGAAGATGGCTGGACTCTGTGGCTCACACCTGTAATCCCAGCACTTTGGGAGGCCAAGGCGGGCAGATCTTGAGGTCAAAACATCGAGACCATCCTGGCCAACATGGTGAAACCCCATCTCTACTAAAAATACAAAAATTAGCTGGGCGTGGTAGCAGGCACCTGTAGTCCAAGCTACTCAGGAGGCTGAGGCACAAGAATCACTTGAACCCGGGAGGCAGGCAGAGGTTGCAGTGAGCTGTGATCATGCCACTACACTCCAGCCTGGGTGACAGAGCGAGATTCTGTCTCGAAAAACAAAAGAAAATAAAACAAGAATATTAGCAAATTAAATTTAACTGTCTATAAAAAGAATTCCATACCATAACCATGTAGGATCTATTCCAGGTATGAAAGGCTGGTTCCTCATTAGACAGTCAAGTAATATCCATCATATCAACAAGCAAAAAAAAAAAAAAATCACAGGAGCATATCAATAGATATAGAAAAAAATTGACAAAATCACACACCTATTTATGATTACAAAATTTTAAAAACCAACTCTCAGCAAATTAGGAATAGAGGGGACCTTCCTTAACTTGATAAAGAACATCTATTTAAAAACCTGCAGATAACATTATACTTAATGGTGAGAAACCAGATGCTTTCCCCCAACATCAGGAACAAGGCAAGGATGTCCCCTCTTTCAGCACCATGATTCAACATTGTACCGGAAGCCCTTGCTAACACAAAATATGAGAAAAGGAATAAAAAGCATACAGATTGGGAAGGAAGACATAACACTGTCTTTGTCTTTCACAAGTCTATGTAGAAAATCCCGAAGAGAAGGCAGAGATTGCAGTGAGCTGACATCGCACCACTATACTGCAGCCTGGATGACAGAGCGACACTCAGTCTCAAAAAAAAACCAAAAAACCTGGAATTAATTCATAGCAAGTTTGCAAGATACAAGTTTAATATACAAAAGTCATTTGTTTTTCTATATTCTAACAATGAACAAGTGCAATTTGAAATTAGAAACAATATCAATTACATTAACACCCCCCCCAAAAAAGAAATAGTTTTAAGTCTAAAAAATTATGTATAAGATCTATATGAAAGGCCAGCTGCATTGGCTCACACCTGCAATTCCAGCACTTTGGGAAGCCAAGGCAGGCAGGTTGCTTGAGCCCAGGAGTTCAAGACCAGCCTGGGCAACAACAGAGTGTCAAAATACATGTGGCAATTTGAAAAATACGTGCGGCTCTATTTTTAAAAAGAAGAAAAAAGTTGGCTGGATGTGGTGGCACACACTCATATCCCAGCTATCTGGGAGGCTGAGGTGGGATTACAGCTTGAGCCCAGGAGGTTGAGGCTGGAATGAGCTGTGTGAATGTACCACTGCACCCTGTCCTGGGCGACAGAGCAAGAGTCCATCTCCAAAAAATAAAAGAGAGAGAGTTGATGAGTGGAACTTCAGAAAAATTAAAAACTTCTGCTCCATGAAAGACACTGTTAAGACAGTGAAAAAACAACTGAAGACAGGGAGAAAAATCTTTGCAAAACACATATTTGATAAAGGACTGGTTATCTAGAATGTACAAAGAACTCTTAAAACTCAACCACAGGAAAATAAACAACCCGATTTTAAAATGAGCTAATAGACACCTCACCAAAGAAGATATACAGATGGCAAGTAAGTATATGAAAATATGTTCAGTATCATATGTCACTAGGGAATTTAAAACAACAGTGAGATACCACTACAAACCTATTAGAATGGCAAAAAATTAGAATATAACACTAAATGCTGACTAGGATGAGGAGCAACAGGGACTCTCAGTCATTCCTGGTGGGAATGCAAAAGTTATGACAGACACTTTGCAAGAATGTTTGCAATTTCATGAAAAGCAACATGGTTTCACTACACAATCAGTAATCTTGCTGCTGTGTATTTACCCAATTAAGTTGAAAACATGTCCTTGGAAAATCCTGCACATGGATGCTTATAGCAGCATTATTTCTAATCAACCTAAACTGGAAGCCAGCGCAGATCCTTCTAATGGATCAACTGTTGTACATTCACACAATGGAACATTATTTAGTGGTAAAAGGAAATGAGCTATCAAGCCATGAAAAGCCATGGAGGAAACTTACATACATATTGCTAAATGAAAGAATCCAATCTGACAAAGCTGAATACTGTATGATTTCAACTATATTACATTCCGGGAAAAGCGAAACTATGAAGAGAGTTAAAAGAGGAGTGTTTGCTCAGGGTCCAGGGGAGGGATAGAGAAGGAGCACAGGGGGGGCTTTTGTGGCAGCAAAACTATTCTATATGATACAGGAATGGTGGATACATGACATTATACATTTGTCAGAAATCTGTAGACCCGTGCCATAGACTGAACCCTAATGTAAAATCTATGGGCTTTAGGTAATAATCATCAATACCAGTTCATCAGTAGTAACAAGTGTGACACTCTAAGGTACATTGTTAATAGAGGAAATTGTGCAGGAATGGGGTGGAGGAAAGCCCCCATGAGAATTCTCTGTACTTTCTGTGTAATTTTTCTGTAAAGCTAAAATTTCTGTAAATATCTTGTCTATTAAAAAAAAAAAAAAAAAAAAAAGCCTTTTGGTAACCTAACTGAAAAGTCAGTCACAGTTGAAAAAAACTGAGTCTCATCATGCCAAAAAAGTAGTGGGTTAGAGAGGAAGGGATGTGGTCCTCGATCACTTGACCCTGCACTTTGTGGAATTAAGTATCCACGGCGTTGTGCAGGCATCAGTCAGCTGAGGGTGAGCAGGCTGGACGGCCTGAGATATTAGAAAATAGAGCTGGCCTTGGTGATGGTCTGAAACTGGAGAGGCCTCTCTCAAATCCTAAACCTCTTGTCTTTTCACCAAAGTTCAAGCCGCTGGTGGGCCTGCTCAATCCGCTGCCAGCTGCTGTTGGCTGATCAATGTTTGTTTCATGCTGTTTGAAAATACAGTATAGACTTAGGAATTGGGTAATACATTCCCAATCCCCGCTGAAATACCCGGCTGGGAGTGGTGGGAGTGCACAGCCAGCAGTAAGATGTTTCTTTTGTCACACCCAGAAAGGACACCAGGGAACGCCTTCACTCCAGCCCTGTGACATCTCCAGCTTCTGACTAGCATCTCAGGGCAGTTTCCGAAGGAAGAGTCAGAAGAATGCAGCATCAGACAGGGCACAGTCAGCCCAGAATTGTGCATCATGACTGTTTCATTGCCTGGTGTGGTGCTTAGATTCTCTGGCAGCCCTAATTGAATAGGAGGGTTTTCACTTTCTGGAAAGATACCCAGTCTGGTGGTGATGAAATAGGTTTTCTCCCTATACTCCCATGGGAAACCTCTGCAGTCTGCCATTTCTTGGAATCCTCTTAAACAGTCCTAGAATTATCTCCCAGGATCGTTTTGCTTATTAAGGAAACTAGGCATTGTGAAATGCCCCATTCTACACTAATCTGAAAGACAAACAGTGGCAGAGAATGTTAGACGTGGAGCTGGAAATTTCAGAGACTTTTGTTTCGAAGAATCACCACTGTCCTACAGGAACTACACACAACACTTGGTCTCTGTCTTCACATGCATGCACTCACACAGAGAGGCCCTCATTAGTGGCTCACAGACAGCCTTCTATCACAGCTCCCCACCTTTGTCTTCTCTATGACCTTCCCTTCTCTTCTACTCCAGGTTTATCCTGACTCTTATTCATGCATCATGGCTTGGGCACTGGACTGCCTTCATCATTTGGGAAAACGTGGCCCAGTAATGGCCTTAAGTTTGCCAGGACCTCTCAAATACCCCACAGTCATTGTCTCTGAAGCCAGACCCAAATGTAGTTGTCTTGGTGATTACTGGGCAATGTCCAGTCCAGGCACAGACACTCTTTTACAGAAATACAGTGAAGTAGTGTGTGGCGATGTTGAATCTGCAATTTTGCCATTTTAAAATTTATGGAGTTGGTGCAAAACTAATAGCGGTTTTTGCCATTAAAAGTAATGGCAAAAAGTAATTAAAAGTAGGGTGGGCACAGTCGCTCACACCTGTAATCCCAGCACTTTGGGAGGCCAAGGCAGGTGGATCACCTGAGGTATGGAGTTCGAGACCATCCTGGCCAACATGGTGAAACTCGTCTACTAAAAATACAAAAGTGAGCTTGGTGTGGTGGCACGCACCTGTAGTCCCAGCTACTGGGGAGGCTGAGGAAGGAGAATCACTTGAACCTGAGATGTGGAGGTTGCAGTGAGCCAAGCGCCACTGCACTCCAGCCTGGTAACAGAGCGAGATTCCATTAAAAAAAAAAAATGTAATTAAAAGTAATGACAAAAACCAAGATTACTTTGCACCAACTTAATATCTTATACGTACTTAGGAATGGACAAAATGCTTTCCTCTCAAACTCTCAGAATGATGTTATTGGTTCAATGTTTCTGCATATTTACTTGGTGGTTTACATTTATATATATTGTGACTATAAGCCCAGAAAATAATAACGCCCTTTAGTAGAGTAGCCTTTTGTGGTGGGGTGCGTGGGGGTGGGTGTTGTTTTTGGTGTGATCCCAAAAACAAGGCATTCACCTCCTGATGACTGTGGGGCTTCCCAGAAAGCACCCCAACAGGGGAACAGTCTTCAGTCACTGAGTGAGAAGCAGCCTCCGGAACACATGCACCAACATGAATGTGTCTGTAAACTCCTAACTGAGAGTGATAAGCCTGCCACTAGACTCTGACGAGCTGGCGTGTTTGTAGGTCACAGGTTGCTGAGAAAGGTAAGCTCAGTGCTGCTGACTGACACTTAGAGTAGTTAGATTGTTCTGGGGCCTTCTGGGTTACTATGGTTTGCAGGCGAGCTGCCGTCAGGTCGTTGCCTGAGTCTGTAGGCTCAAGCCTTCTGAAGGCCCCCACAGTCACTGCAAGGGGAGCAGCATGGAAATGAGCTTCATTGTCTAGAGTTTCGAAAAGCCCTGCAGCTATGAGGTGACAGCAAAACTCTGAGCAAAAGTCTGCTTAGGCAAGCGGGGAACTATGAACAACTTGTAAGAGGTGTGGTTCATTGAATCCAGCCTCAGAGCAAGAGTTTTCATGTTTTCAGAATGAAGATGCATTTTTTTTTAAATGTACTAGGTACTTACCCCAGGCCATGGTTTGACCTGCAGATGACTTCAACTTTTGGAACCGTGGAATGCAGAATGAAAACTAAAAGTATAGCTGAAGACAAAAGGCTGCAGGAGATGGTTATCTTTCTCTCTAGCACTGCTGAACTATTACCTTTGGAAGAATATGTTTAGAGCATGGAAGTCTATTCACTGTCCCTTCTTTTAAATGTCCTTTTTAATTACAGAGCCACTTAGAAAATATTCTAGTTTTTCATATTAGTGTTTTCATCTCTGTCTTATCCCACTGTAGATAAGCCAATTTCTTTTACATATCTGAGCTGCTCATTAAGAAAAACTCAGCATCAGTTACCATTCATAATTCTTCCGAAACACAGAATTCCACATTACAGCATGTGTTACTTTAAGTGGAAAAAGTTTGTCTAATTACCAGAAAGTTTCCCAAAGCATGTTCTCCTCACTTTTAGTTTAGGTGGAAAAAAAAAAAAACCCAGCAACACTTGATTTTGAAGTAGCTCTTTCAAATCAGTGCAAGAAAAATGTTGCTTCTGAAAGTCATATGCAACACGTATAACCAGTGCTTCCCTCCTTGTCTCTGGTCCTCATTACAGTTATGTCACACCCTCTCACCCATTTATCCCGGAAAGCTGCTGGGCAGCAGTCCCTGCGCGGCTGGCGCCACGGGGAGGAGTTGAGGGGTTGGGGCAGGGTCATGCATGTGCACAGCTCTCTAATTTGAGGCTTCCAGGAGACTTGATGGGTTTCAAAACATTGTTCAGGATCTCCCCTCCTTTGTGACAGCGAGATGTTCCTGTGGAGCTCCTCCTGACCACCTCCATTTTCAAGGAAGCCTTGTGACCTCTCCAGTCACCCAGCCATCATGGGCATCATGGGACAGGCGGTGACAGCTTTTTTTTTTTGAGATGCAGTCTCGCTTTGTCACCCAGGCTGGAGTGCAGTGACATGATCTCGGCTCACGACCACTTCCACCTCCCAGGTTCAAGCAATTCTCCTGCTCCAGCCTCCCTAGTAGCTGGAATTGCATGCTTGTGCCATCGCACCTGGCTAATTCTGGTACTTTTAGTAGAGATCGGCTTTCACCATATTGGCCAGGCTGGTCTTGAACTCCTGACCTCAAATGATCCACCTGCCTTGGCCTCCTATAGTGCTGGGGTTACAGGCGTGAGCCGCTGTACCTGGCTGGTGACATCTCTTGATGCCAAACCACTGCTTCTGCAGAGAAGCGACTGAGCTGCTGTGAAGTGCTGCAGCCTGCAACAATCTCATTTTCAACACCCCCAATTTTTATGGTGAAATATGCAACATGTGTCTCTATTCAGGACAGAGGAAGGTGTCATCCACAAAATGCGTTTTTTCTCTCTAAACAAATGTCTCATACATTTATTAAATCCTAAAGATGGGAAGAACCTCAGAGATGACTGATTCTGAAGTGTATCACAGAGAGAATGTGTGTCGTGGAAGCATAGACTCAGAATAGTGGCACCCAAAAGAACCCCAGAGGCTATCACCTCTGAAGTACATGCTTGAGTGAGGAAGCTAAGCCCCAAAGAGGCCCCTGAAATTGCCAAAAAACACCCCAGACTATGATAGCCAAGCCTCACCCCAGCCTGCCCAACCCTGCTTTGCACTTTTTCCCATTATACTATGACTTGAATGTCTTTTGTCTCTTGCTACCAAAGAGAAAAATTATAATAATGCTTTTAATCAGGGTAGCAAGACATTTGACAAAGTGTGATTAGACCTCGGTATTAGATTTTAATGTTGCAGAGAATTCTTCACTAGTGAAAACAATATTGACATAGGTTAGAAATATATTCACTTCAGGTCTGTGAGTCGTCACTTATTCCAGGTGTGTCAAGTTCAGTGTAAAAGTCCCTTTGGCAACTCACTGGCTCTGTTCTCCTGAGCTAATACCTTGGTACTTGTTTGATTTGGCCAGAATTACATGATGTGTTGCTTTGTCTAGTTATACGTCTTTACACGTATTTCAAGAAAGTTTATTTCTAAATTCATAGCATTTTTCCCCTTAATGAAGAATGTTCTGTTTCAATGTTTGGGCTCTTTTTTTTCCCCCAGTGTCTCTTTTTTTTTCTTTCTTTCTTTTTTTTGAGATAGAATCTCATTGTTACCCAGGGTGGATTACAGTGGTACAATCTTGGCTTACTACAAACTCTGCCTCCCAGGTTCAAGTGATTCTCCTGCTTCAGCCTCCCAAGTAGCTGGGATTACAGGCGTGCGCCACCATACTTGGCTAATTTTTGTGTTTTTAGTAGAGATGGGGTTTCACCATGTTTGCCAGGCTGGTCCTGAACTCCTGACCTCAGATGATCTGCTCCCCTCAGCTTCCCAAAGTGCTGGGATTAAGGGTGTAAGCCATTGTGCCTGGCCCCCAGTGTCTCTTAAAATATTTACATCTTCTACCTAATTTTTATTATTTATAATTTATAATTCAAAGATCTTTTTATCTTATTGATAAGATATATTTCAAAGTCATTTCTATAAGAGTTTATAAATCTTGAACATTTATTTGTTTCCCAGTGTCCCATTTTAGCATTTTAACAGAAAGTAACAATATCATACTTATTTGGAAGCTCAGCCACAAAGAAACTGAAAAAACTTTTTATACAAAGGAAAAAAAAAAAGTACTTCCAAGACCAGCCTTCTCTTTTGAAATATCTTTACATTGAAGTATATTTATTTATAAAACATAAATATATGTTTACATTTTATAGAACATCTAAGTTTTACTGAAATATTAACAAATCAATGGCCATGTATGATCACTCCCTTCATTCACCCTGGGACTTGTGCATAGGCCAGACTCCATGGATGTCAGCTGCATGTGATGTGGAGAGAGCTGTGATCTTACTATCTGAAATGTTTGAATATGGAGAGGGTCCCAGTCTTCATTAGAAAGAAACTTAACCAGGACAATAAATATGTTCAATTCCTCTTAAAATGTCCAGGTTACTGATAAGTGGAACACATTTTATTTTTATTCATTTTTTATTTTTTTATTTTTTTGAGACAGAGTTTTGCTCTTGTTGCCCAGGCTGGTGTGCAATGGCGCAATCTTGGCTCACCACAACCTCCGCCTCTTGGTTTCAAGCGATCCTCCTGCCTCAGCCTCCCAAGTAGCTGGGATTACACGCATGTGCCACCATGCCCGGCTAATTTTTTGTATTTTTAGTAGAGACAGGGTTTCACCATGTTGGCCAGGATGGTCTCGATCTCTTGACCTCATGATCCACCTGCCTCGGCCTCCCAAAGTGCTGGGATTACAGGCGTGAGCCACCGCACCTGGCCCTTTTTTATTTTTAAAAAATTGGAATGTCCACCTTAAAGCAAACATTTGAGAAAGAAGAAAAATAATAAAAATACATCACATAAAAAACAATGCAAAAGTGTCTCAGACCAAAAAAAAAAAAAAATACAAAAGTGCCCATTCCGTGTTGCCATTAGACCAACTAGTCTTCAGACAGGACTGTCACCATCAATTTTTCATTTTCAGAGGATTTTAATTCTTTCAGCATGTTCATATGGTTTTATAAAGCCCCAGATACCCAGCAAATCCCCTCGGTGTTGTAAGACAAGATTGCTGTTAAAAAATGTTTAGGCTTAGTCAGCTTCTTCTCACCGCTGACTTCACGAGGGGCTCTGGGAAATGGTGTTTATACTGAGCTTAAATTGATAGGGCAAGTTTAATGCAATCGGGTCAAAGGTACAGCTGCTTAGCTGGTCTCATCAACCACTCAGGTTTCAGCATGGGTTTATAAAGAGAGGTCTGTAATGATAACATCTGGCTGCCTGAGCGTGACTGCATTTTGCCTACTATGATTGAATGGAATTTAATGGTGGCAGGAGAAAACCTGGGGCAATTTCATTCTTGAGTTATGGTTCTAGATAGATAAGGCAAAGTGGTGGACTTTGATCATTCTGAGGCTGGCTATCTCGCAGACTGCTGAGCAGACCTGCTTCTTCTACCCCTACCACCACCACTCTGAAAGACAACCGTCCTCACTGAGTCAATGGTAGGGATATGGGGTGGGCACAGCTGCTCTAGGCTCACGTATGTCTGTGCACTAGGCCTCCTCTTTGGCGTCGCTCATCTCATTGAGCTCTGATTTGTTGCTGTGTGAGGACGGTGAGGGTTCTAGTGCTCAACAGCAAACACAGTGCTCTTCCCCTGGAGGGTGCTCCATTAATGGGAAAGTTGATTCCATTCACTGCTGGACAGAAGGTGGATAGAAGGCCAGTACCCAGCTGAGTTCAAGCTGTCCAAGAGAGGAGATGAAGAAGTTAGTTCCCAGTCTCCGCCATCATTCCCAAGGACACTGTGACCTTGAGGACCAAAAATGTAAATGTGTCATAAGTCAGCTGTAGACATTATAGGAGAAGCCTAGTAAAAAACACCTCCAGAGAGGGACCAATTCAAACTGTAGCCCCGGATCCCAAGGGTCCTTTGCATTCTGAGTAAAGGGTCCTTTTCATACTGAGTGAAAACTCAGTAATTCCATTAGTAATCACACCACTGTCATGTGAAAAGCTGACTGTATAATTTCTTATTGCTTAAGGTCTTTTATAGTCTCTTTAAGTTTGCCTTTGGATCATTGAGTGTATAACCTTTTAAATTTGCAAGAACTTTTAATATAAACAAGCAGGTAGACAAACAAGCAGGGATTTACCTTTCTGGTGCAACTAGGCTGAGAGGGTGGAGGAACGGTCAGGGCCGTACACTTGGCACTTTGCTATATTTGCTCCATAAATAAAAAATATTCCTGGTCTTGGTGCATCATCAGGACCAACAGGAGAGAAACCCTAGCCCACCAGATCCAGACCGTAAAATAAAGATGGCACAGAAAAGGAGGGGATGCAGGTACTGTAGTGCAGGAGAGAGGGTACTGGGCAGAGCAGGACTCCCATCTCTAGGACCTTAGAGCTACCCGACCCTCAGGGACTCACAGGGCCTTTGCTGCTTCATCTGTAACAAGGGGCAATGCCTAATCAATTCACTTCCCATAGACTCAGCCCAATCACGTGAAAGCCCTTCTGTAGACCAGAAGCCCTACATGAATGGAAGTATCATTGTCACTCCGCTGCTGATGACCCACTTGGATGAACTGTGTTAATGTGCCCAGACATCAAGTTTAACTCCAAGTTACTGAAATTAAAAATACAATCGCCAGAAGGATATAGTCTACCTATTATAGGATTCAACTTGACATACCAAATCCAAACCTAACAGATGTATTAAGATTATATTTAGAAAGTAATCCTTATTTGACCAGGCGCAGTGGCTCATGCCTGTAATGCCAGCACTTTGAGAGGCAGAGGCAGGTGGATCACAAGGTCAGGAGATGGAGACCATCCTAGCTAACATGGTAAAACCCCATCTCTACTAAAAATACAAAAAGAATTAGCTGGGTGTGGTGGCATGCACCTGTAGTCTCAGCTACTCGGGAGGCTGAGGCAGGAGAATTGCCTGAAGCCGGGAGGCGGAGGTTGCAGTGAGCCAAGATCACACCGCTGCACTCCAGCCTGGGCAACAGAGTGAGACTCTGTCTCAAAAAAAAAAAAAAAAAAGAAAGTAGTCCTTTTTTGAGCTCAGGAGACCTTTTCCACAGAGCAGCTTCCTTGTAGCCTTAAGACATACGTATATGTACACAGAGCCTGTTTTTCTAGGGCTATTGCTATTATGTGCAGCAAGGCACACGAGCGTCCTCCTTCATCCTGTTCTTGCCCATCAAGTCAGGAAAATGTGGCCGCCAGAGAGCAGAAAGGAGGCTCCTGCTCTGGTCTCGGTAAAAGAAGGAAACCAAGACACTGAAAACAGCAGCAAAGCCTTCTGCCCTGTGCACCTCCCTGGCAGATCTCATTTCTACCCAAATGGGTAGGAAAATGGGGGAAAGAAATGTATAAACTGAACCCCAAATAAGTATTCTGTTGCACTGACAAGCCAAAGGTCTGTCTCCATTCCCCTTTTATGTTCATATTTCATTGTCACTTTTGGGCCGTTAACTCCTCAAACGTGGAATTGAAACAAATCCCTTTAAAGCAGTCAAGGAGGGCAGATCACGAAGTCAAGAGATCGAGATCATGGGGAAATCCCATCTCTACTAAAAATACAAAAATTAGCTGGACATGGTGGCACGAGCTTGTAGTCCTGGCCACTCAGGAGGCTGAGGCAGGAGAATCACTTGAACCCGGGAGGTGGAGGTTGCAGTGAGTCAAGATCGTGCCACTGCACTCCAGCCTGGTGACAGAGTGAGACTCTGGCTCAAAAAAAAAAAAGCATAAGCCACCTCTGAATACAGTGGTCAAAGATAAACTGCCAGCTGCCACTTTCACCAATCATACTCTGTCCAAGGGTGGTAGAGATGTGCAAAGCCAACTGAATATGCAGAAGTATATATCTATTCACATAGCACGCGTGTCATGTGTGAGTGATCCTGGTGAACACTGATGTGAATATGTTCATTCCACAGTTAGGACGCTTTTAACTTCAGTTTCAAAATGTTGCTACTGCCCTATACCTTGGGTATCAGTGAGATTTAAAAAAAATCTCTACCTACATGTGAAGCCTCTTTACTACAATATAATCACTAGGACTTTCCAAATTAAATATTATGCTTAAATTATTAAATATTAGCATTTCTCCCTGTTAGGCCAGAACTGCGGCTGATCAGGGAATCATTTACATGAGTCTCAAACATGTCAATATGACGGAGTGACACAGTAAATCACCTCTAGCCAGTCTGACTTATGCTCAAAAGCACATTGCTTTCAGCTTCGTTATGTGATTGTCCATGCTATACCCGTATGGAGTGGCCAGACATCGTGGATCGGGGACTCTAAGGAGAACAGGACACTCATTCATCTCAGGCCTCTGTAAGGAGAAATAATTCTCTCCTCTGGGAAGAAGACTTACAGGCTCCCATGTGAGCGAACAAGGAAGTTGTAAGAACGCTCCTCCACCTCACTGTTGGTGACAGAGGACAGTGTGGTTCCAGAGGGTGGGCAGGTGAGAGGGTCCAGAGAGTAAAGCAGATGCTTGGATGATCCAGAAATCTGAGGCCAGCTCGTTGGCCCAGACTTTATCATTAGTTTTGACTGAAGGCTGACACAAAATTCAAGTAGCAAAGAGCAGATTCTTGGCCTTACAAAGAAATGATAAAGATTCCAAGAGTTGATTTTTGGAGTAAAAATGGGTAATGTTTAAGAAACACCAAAGTAAAATTTGACTAGGTTACCTTTTTTTCTTTTTATAAGCAACTTTTGGCCTAATTATTGTAAAGAAACTATAACAGGGTGTGCATGTAATTTATTTGTTGGAATAAATGTAAGCACTTATCCAACAAATTCTTACTGGGTGCCTACCCTGTGCCAGGCACTGCTCTGGGTCCAGAGGATGCTAAGTCACTAAGTGACTCATTCAAGCAAATTACAACAAATAAATTACATGCTCCTATTCTAACAGGAGGGCACAGATCACAAACACATGAATATCATGTCAGGTGGAGATCCGTGCTATGAAGAAAACTAAAACGGATGAAGATAGGCCTCTCTAATGAGACATATCAGCAGAGCCATGAAGGAAATGAGGGAGCAGGCCACACGGATCTTCACCAGACACCAGGGCACTCCTGTGCAAAGGCCCTGTGGCAGGTGTATGCTTTGCCAGATGAAGGAACCGCAGTGGGGCCAGTATGCCTGGCACAGAGAAGTGGTGAGGGTGGTAGCCACAAGCATTCACATAGGTGCCGCAGACCAGTGGTAGGACTTGGGGTTCCAGGCTGTGAGGAGGAGAGCCTTGAGGCTGCCTTCACAGGAGCGCCGCTGTGTACTTGCATTCACAAAAGCATCACTGGTACCTTGGGAAGAATTCTGTAGGGGCAAGAATAAAAGCAGGGAAAAAGGAGTTTGCTTTCCTGCTCTTCTAGAAGAGATGATAGCTAAAATTTCTTCTAGATAACTTTGGGAATTTTCAGTTAAGTAGATAAGAACAAGAGGCAATCTGGAACGCTTTGGTGAAGGAGGTCCCACAGTTCAGACCAAGCTGGGCTTCTAAATGAAAACAGTGGCTGCCTTTTCTGAGCCAACAGCCTGCACTGTGCTTCTGTATATCCCCATCACTTCCTAGCATCCCTAACGGAGATTTCAGAGACTCCCCAAGTTGAATTTCTGTCCCTTTCCTTATCAGTGCATGTTTTAGAAAAACAAGACACTAAGAAAAGCTACAGTCTGCTCCCAGGTATCATATTTGAATAGTAAGTTCTAAGAAATTTTCTTTTAGGTTTGACAACTCGCTAAAGGAGATCACAGAAAGGAATGTCATATTTGAAACGAAAAGGTCAAACCCCTTACGATATCCAGAAAGGAGGGAAGTAGGAAGCTTTTGGTAAAATAAATAAATGCAAACCTGTATCCTTATTCTGACAGTCTCACTGGGAGGATTCATACACTGTGGAAGTTTTGCTTCTGAATCTGTGCTCATTCTCTATTCAACAAACTTTAATTCATCCCCAAAGTAGCATTCCTCCCAGCTGACCGCCCTCAACATCTTGGCAGGAGAGAACACAAAATGTTATGCAGCAGTAAGCCCCAAATTTGTGTTTCTGTCAAATAATTAGGAAAATGTTGGAATGATTTTTTTCAGCTCATCTTTTTTAAGAATCCAAGGCGTTTTCCTTGGCTGTCAGGACAGTATATGTACATTAACTGATGTCATAATACAATCCACTTGACTGCTTCTCCTTGGATGTTCCGGTGGTACAGATGGGCCTGCCCCTTCCCCCTCCCACCGCCGCCCACCTCGGGGCCCTCCCCATCTCTCTGAGATTCTGTCTTCAGATCAGCTGTACTTCTTTGTGTGGGAACTCCAATCCTTGGATGCCAAGGTCACCCATGCCACAGGTTCCGGAATTCAAAGTGGAGCGCCTAGCACGCAGGGTGCTGCTGTCATTCCTCCAGCTGCTCCCAAGACTGCACACTCTCCAGCTCTTCCCAGAGGCCCTCCTGCCATGTCACTGATTGCAGTGTGCAGAGTCCTTACCTGTCTCTGGTGATGTGGGGTCACCATCATCATCCAGACATGGACTTGATTCTAATCCTGCCTGAGAGTTCACCATTGTCACCTTAATTTCCCAGTGCTAAGGTAAGGGTAAGATGAAGTAATGTTCACCTGGTGGAGCTGATCTGAGGGTTAAATAAGTGAACGCTGTAAAGCTCTGGAACACAGAAGGCATGGGAGAAGTGCTGGCTCCCTTCCCCTTCCCAGTCCTGCACAATTCCTTCCAGCCACGCAGTTCTTCTCCTGCCACCAGCAGCTTCGGAGCCAGGCCAAGTCACCATTGGAGACTCCCAGTGCTCCTGCCCAAGTATTTCATCTAGTTCTCAGGTCCCTTCTCCATCTCCCCAGTGTAGCTGTCTGTCACGGGTGTTTCAGTGACCCTCAGATGATAGACTCTTCCTGCCATGCTTCCTCCGTTTTCTCCTCCCTCAGGCACCGGCCCCTTAGCTATGACATCCAGCTGTCCACTGCCTACTCCACCCCAGCAGCACGGAATGCTGAAGCAAGGGCAGCACTCCCTATCGCTGCAGCTGGACCCAGCAGTTGATTTGCCAGAGCTCGCTCTGCTCTCTCCCTCTCTGTCAGACTCTTACTAACTCCTTTTGGTTGCAAAGTGGTTGAGGAAGATCGGGGCAGGGCCCTCTGACACAGCCTGTCCGCAGGTCTCCTGCAGCCACAGTCCCACTTGCTGCGGATGGCGAGGGCTGGGAAGTGGGTGAGCCTCTTGACCCACCACTAGCACGCCTGCGTGTGTGCTGGATCAGGTGCTTCTAAATTGCGTTCCCAGACCCACTCGGACTTGTTATGTGGCCTCAAGCAAGCCACTTAACCTGTCTGTTTCCTTATATGTCGAGTGGAGGTAATCATACTTAACGACATCACAGGGGTGTCATACATACTAATTAATTAATGTTTGTAGTGAGCTTTGAAGATGTAAAGCTGCTTAAGTGTTGAAGTATTCTGATGATAGTCCTTGCTTGTTATTAGAACCTTCCCAGGTTCCTGGACCATCACTTACTGATTACAACTAGCATCTAATAGCTCCTGCTTTGCAATCCACTCAGGGATCTATGGCACGACCCATGAGTTTAACCCAAATGGATAGATAATCTGAAAAAGATATCGGTGAGGCCTGTACCCAAACTCCAGGCCAGCTACAGGGCTCCTTAGCAATTTTCCAGAAGCTGAGAGGACTGCTGTATGGTATTTGCTGCAAATGGTGTTTGTTGTGATCATGTGGGAACTCTGATCCTTGGATACCAAGGTACCGGTCATCCAAGCCACATCTTTTATGCAGCACTCCTCAGATATGGATTGAAACTGCATGCTGGGACTTGTGGTCGGCTTGGGCCATATCTCAAGGTCTCGATGGAAGAAAATGGAGGCCATCTGGTGTGATCAGCTCTGATTTATGTACAAACCCATGGAACTATGCTGGAAAGAGTTACTAATATGCTTGCTTCTGGGCAGCTCTCTGAAAGACTCCAGGTCTCCATGGGAATATTCTTTGCCACCAACATCTCCTGTCATCTTGTGCTGCCTGTACTTCACAAACCAAATCAGTAGGTTGAATTTAGGTGCTAGATACTAATCATCAGAATAGAAGAGAATCCGCTCCCAAATCTTGTTTGAGATGTGCCTCTTATTCAGTTGATCTAGGGAGCGCACAGTGTAGACTGCATCCCCGCGTCTCACAGTTTTGATCACACTGCCTGATGACTTGAACCAGAGGTGTGATTCCTGCGCCTTTTCCTCACTGACACGTGTCATCATTTTCTCCTGCTGGATGTGCCGCACGTGGCTCCTACATCTGTTTCTCTCCCCAGCCTCTCCACAGAAATGCATCCCAGGTCTGCAGTATTTTCAGTTTCTGGTGTTCTTAGTTTTCTGGGCACTTTGTGTGGTTTTTGTTTCTCTTGGATTTTGGATGCTAGCAACCTACAGGCACTAAAAGCCCCCACTCTTCAAGTTTTGTGTGAAAAATTAACTCTTGATGTTTTTAAATTCCTATAGCTGAAGTCCTATACTTTGCCTTGAAAACATTATGCTGGTCCCAGTAGAAACCCCTGCTTGAAATGTAATTGGCACATGGTTTGGTGGCTTTGCCTGACCCATCTCATGATTATTACCCCCAGATATGACCAGCAGGGGATTTCCAGGAATGCTTTAGCAAGGAAGGATGCGGGTGTACATAACGCAGCAAACACATCATCTTCTTCAGGGTGCCACTTAGGCACCTGCTGTAAGAATACGAGCAGGCCCACGGCTGGGGAGCCACATGATACATGCAGCTGTGCAGCAAGGACGCTGCTCTGACTGGACGTCAGGGTCTAGGCCACCGAGACTTCTTTTTGGGGTGCACCACAGGAAGCCAGGTTTAAAAAGGACAGCTGCCTTCTTAACATATATTAACATGTCAGGGAAATGAATTGGGTTTAAAATGGATGTTACTTTAAAAAAAAAAAAGGGGGGGATATTATATAACAGTTATGATCATCTTTTTGCTAGAAGTTTCTGAGCTTCAGTTACTCAGTTTCCTGAATAACAAAGTCTTTTTTAAGTAATTCAGTATTGCTGAAAAGCCCATTGAAGTTTATTATGCTACATGGTCAGTGTTTCAGGCTCCTCCTGAAACAGATTCACTCTATGGGAATGTGGAGGAGCAGTGAGAGAAGCACCTACCCTATCCTGTTGCCCCCTCAATGGCATCTGCCCTTGGCCCACTATGGGCTTGCTGTCACCCACCTGCCAACATTTTCCCGTCCATCCAGCCCCTTCCTTGCCTGAACCTACCTAGGCCACAGTAGAGTTTGAAATATCTCTTTAGATTCTACACAAAGAGTGTTTCTAAACTGCTGAATCAAAACATAAGTTAAACTCTCAAAGATGAATGCACACATCTCAAAGCCGTTTCACCACTAGCTTTCCATTAGTTTTTATTGTGAGATGTTTGTTTCTTCACCATAGGCTTCCATTCGGTCTGAAATGTCCATTTCTAGATTCTACACAAAGTGTGTTTCTAAACTGCTGAATCAAAACATAGGTTCAACGCTCTGAGATGAATGCACATACAGCAAAGCAGTTTCACGGATAGCAGTATGAACGTTGCTTAGTGGTACAGCACCCTGTCACACCCAGAGCAAGGCACCCGGGCTGTAACTGGGAGGACTAGGATGGAATACATGTGAGGCAGGCCTCTCCCAAGATAGCCGTAGTCCCAAGAGACCTGCTTGAGTTGAAACTCTGTCCCCATGGCACCTCATTGGGATGAAAGGGTTCTAAATTTGATGTATCATGAAGCTTGCACAGCTTGGTAAAGTTACTAAAGGCCACTGAATCGTGCAGTTGAAATGGGTGAATTTTATAATATGTAAAACATGAAACAGTGATGTTTTAAAAAAAAAAAAAAAATGGTCCTTCCACCGAAGGGCCCACAGCATCCAGTGTCCCCTACCCAGCCTCCCTCCACCAGAGGAGGAACCGCATACATCCCACAGAGGCCCATGGTTAATGAGGAGCTTGCCACTGGCCCACAGGGCTGCCCTTTCCACTCTCACAAGGCCATCAGAAAGTTGTTTTGGAGTTTTTTTATGTTTAACTCAAACCTGCCTCATGCGACTTCTATATATCTATCTACCCCAAGCAGTCCCAGTCCCTCACCCCTGAGAGAGCCCTCCATGAATTCCAGGGCGTCTCTCTTCTCTAAGCAAACTCTCCTTGCTCCCCAGATGTTTTTAACCGTGACTTAGCTGGGACAACAGCGCCATGCCGGCCAGGTGACTTTGGTCAGAATGTTGGCCTTCCCAAGCGTATGCCTCAGTTCCTGTCTGTGAATAGAAAGTCAAGCTAAATAGTGTCTCAAGCAACTTCAGTATTCTAGATTCTGGGATTTGAGACAAAGAATTCCAAATATATAGGTTGATTTTTAAAATATTTATCTAAAAGTATTTTTTTTTTATTTTTCTTGGAAAGTTTTTTTTTTTGTTTTTTGTTTTTTGTTTTTTGAGGTGGAGTCTCACTCTGTCGCCCAGGCTGGAGTGCAGTGGTGTGATCTCAGCTCACTGCAGCCTCCGCCTCCTGGGTTCAAGCAATTCTCTGCCTCAGCCTCCTGAGTAGCTGGGATTACAGGCACCCCCCACCATGCCTGGCTATTTTTAGTAGAGACGGGATGGGGTTTCACCATCTTTGCCAGGCTGATCTTGAACTTCTGACCTCGTGATCCACCCGCCTTGAACTCCCAAAGTGCTGGAATTATAGGTGTGAGCCACCGTGCCTGGCTGAAAGTATTCTTTAAGAAAAGAATATAATTAGCCATTCAGAAGGATGGATGTTTTTCTTCATTCAACTGAGTATGTCATACAGTAGAGGAAGCACTCTGTAGTGATGGAAAGCTTCCTTCTACCTGTCTGGGGACAGGAGGATGCCCGTGATGCACCCTTACCTGGACACAGGTGGGCGGAGTGCTGGGCTGTGCAGGCGCAGGGCTAAATGCCAGCAGTCAGCGGGATGATACTCTATGTTCCTCAGCAAGGCCCAGGTGCAGAAGCCGTCAGGAAAATGGGACTTCGGAAATTGTCACTTCAGCTTTGAAAGAGTGAACAAGCTGAAAGGTCCTCAGTAGAGAAGCTGGGTGATAACTGAGGTTTTCACCTCAGTCCCCATGAAGAGATAGTGCTGTGTACATCTTCAGCAGGAAGGACAGTGGCGTGTATAAAGGCAGCTCACAATTGATCACCCAAATTGAAAGCAAATGACCCTCAAAATTATGTCTTTTCACTTGGAATTCAGAGGCACGTTTTCTAGATAATCATTCTGGTATCTATTTGCAAACACACACCCCTGGTACTCCCAGCCTCCGAGCTGTTCCAAGAGAATGCTCCAGAAACTCCAGACCCTGGCACTGCACGAGGCAGGCCTGCGGAGGCAGCCGGTTTACTGCCGTGCACAGAGCTCCCCTCACTTTAAAAAGGGGAGGGGGATGAGATGCCACTCAGTCTAATAATGGGATTTATTTTTTTTTTTGCTTGAGTTCTTTGTTACAAGGATCTTTTAGGAGTAAAGAATGAAAGTAATGACAGAGAATTTTGCCTAACTCTCCAGGGAAAGAGGAAGTAAGTGGCATAGGAATTGGTGAGTGCGGGGCACCTGCCCCCGACTATCATTTCTGATGGAAACGTTTTGAGACGCCCACATGGTTGCTACTCTCGCAGGAATACTAAGGACAGGAAATCTGGTCTCGCCTCACAAACTCAGGCAGTGAAAGAGCCGTGTGAACACCAGTTAATAAATGCCTATGTCTGTCTTTAACAATGGAGGGTATCAGTGTCCTGCTTGAAAGCATTCCTAAGCTAGCCAATGTTGTAAAATAATACAGAAAACTGACATTTTTATTGTGGCACAAGTTACCATACAGCGGCTATCTGCTGGCTCATCTGGTTTTTATAATCTGCCGTGTAGCTGTTACTGAGACTCAACCCACTGTCTTCAGGCGCAGACTCTCTCATTTCAGCACCTGCCTAGGAGCGTAAGCACCGCTCCCAGCACAGAGGTCGATGGGTGCTGTTCCCAGTGCACCTGTGCCATCTCTTTCTCCCTTCAGTCCACACTCTCCACTCTTTCTGGGGAAGAATGTCCTTGAAACAGAGATTCCAGCAGGCGCATGATGCATCGTCATGGACTTCATGCTTGTTAGGAGACTAGTAGCATCAAAGAACTCTTTGAGAGAATTTTCTGGTTAGGCATCCATGAATCAGTAAGAAGCCCAAGGCTTCCAAGGAGCTGATGGCCATCCTGTGCCAATAGGAACTGTCTTGCTGTCCCCCTCACCAAAGAGCTCCTCTGCAACCAGACAGGGCAGAGTGGCCTTGGGTAAGATGTGCCCCCCAACTGAGGCCTCCAGCATGGTGCTCTGGGGGCCCAGACTTCAGTCTTTCCTTGTGGCTGGTGAAGGTAAAGATTGCCTCCTGGGGAGGGGCTGCTTGAAGGGACCCTCAGCACTTCTCCAACACAGTCCTTTACAGATAGTATCTCAGTTATATGGTGGAAAGAGGCGCCACGTGCAGCCAGGAGCCAAGCCCAGATCCAGAAGATGTAAATTTATGTTTTCCAACAGTCAAATCAATGCTACCTCACCATGTGTACTGATTCACCGTTCACGAAGCTCTTCACAAATGTCGTCTCCTTTGAGCCTGAATTTGTGATTTGTGGTGGTAAATCTGTCTGGGGAACAGGGTAAAAAAAAAGAGTAGGGCAAAAATCATTTTTCCAAAATGAATAAATTACTTCCTCATTGACAAAAATAAGGATGAATCTAGGTCTGATTTAGCCACATGAGTTGTAAGTGCCAGTGGTGGTAGTAACTTTCTCTTCCGGGTTGCACAGCCGAGCAGCCCTGCTGCCTCAGACCCCAGGTTCCCCTGTGCATGCCTCAGGCAAGTCAGGGCTCCAGACGCAGAACTGAGCGCTTGGAAACAGCAGTGACATTTGAAAGCTCAAACACCAGGGCCAGGAGACCCCTGATTCATAAGCCATTTATTTTCTGTTTTAGAAAGTTCCATTGACCTTATCTGAAAAATGGGCCAAATTTTGGAAAATGGATCTTATTAGTTAAGATCAACTTGCATAAATAAGATTCAGGCTAATGCCTTCGGCAGATGTTGTCCCAGAGCCAGGACCATGGCGATGATGTGCTGGGTTCTCGCACCAGCTCCACTACCCGCTCTCTGTGTGACCTGGGTCCAGTCACTCACCTCCATGTGCCTCAGCCTCCACGTGTGACCTGGCAGTGGGGTGTACATGACATAACAATGTGACCCTGATTCTGAGGACGTTATCATTAACACATATGCACCATGGCCGAATTAAAAATCCTAAGTTGTTGAATCTGGGAATGTATCTGGAGGCTCATCATGCTGTAGTTTCCAGTTTTCTTTAAGAATACATTAAAGGCTTTCAACCTTAAGGGAAAAAAGCTAATGTAAATATTTTACATAAACAGGAAAATGTTACCTGTCAGTGCAATACAAAATAGCTTAATGAGCAGCTTTAGAAATGTAAGAAAAGAATAATCAGAACCCAGGTATTCATCCCTGCGCATTATTTTTATTTATTTTATTTTATTTATTTATTTATTTTTTTAGAAGAAGTCTCACTCTGTCGCCTAGGCTAGAGTGCAGTGGCACAATCTTTGGCTCACTGTAACCTCCGCCTCCCAGGTTCAGGCAATTCTCCTGCCTCAGCCTCCTGAGTAGCTGGGATTACAGACTTGTGCCACCACGCCCAGCTAATTTTTGTATTTTTAGTAGAGATGAGGTTTCACCATATTGGTCAGGCTGATCTCAAACTCCTGACCTTGTGATCCACCCTCCTCGGCCTCCCAAAGTGCTGGGATTACAGGCGTGATCCACCATGCAATTTCCTTTACGCAGTTCTCATGATGTCAACAGCACTGTGCTAGGTGCTAATGATACAACCATTAAGACTCAGATACCCGCAAGGAAGTAGCTCTACTGTGCTACTTTTTGTCTTTTTTGAAAAGATACTTTTATCTTCTTTTTGAAAAAGGAGAGTTAGTCATTCAGTATAGTGATTTATTTTGAAGATACTTTTATCGTATTTTTGAAAACAAAAAGGAGAGTTAGTGATTCAGTATAGTGATTTATTTTCTTTTTCAAGTTAAGTATTGGTGGAATATTCCTTAAACAATAGTGAAGTACACATAAAACTTACCATCTCACCCGTTTTCAAGTACGCAGTTCAGTGGCATTAAGAACATTCACGGTGTTAGGCAGGCATCGCCACCACACATCTCCAAGAATCTTTTTTCCTCTAAAACTGAAACTCCACCCCATTTTCTCTACCCCAAGCTCTGGCAACCACCATTGTTTTCCGTCTTTCTGAATTTGACTAAGAACTTCATGTAAGTGGAACCATAGAGTATTTGTCTTTTTGTAACAGGTTTATTTCACTTAGCATAGTTGATGCATGATTTATCCGTGTTGCAGCATGTGTCAACATTTTCTTCCTCCTAAGGAATAATACTCCATATCAAATATTACCACAGTCTGTTTATTCATTAATCCATCAAAGACACTTAGGTTCCATTCACATTTTGGGTATTTTAAATAATGCTACTGTGAATATGGGTGCACACATATCTATTTGAGACTCTTTTCAGTTCTTCTGCTTATAAACCCAGAAGTGGAGTTGCTGGATCATATGGTAAATCTATATTTCGTTTTTTGAGGAACTACCATACTGTTTTCCATTATGACTGCACAATTTTACATTCCAGTCCACAGTGCACAAGGATTCCCGTTTCTACATATTCTTTCCCAACACTTAATATTTTCTGGATTTTTTTGGTAGTAACTATCCTAATGGGTATGAGATGGTAGCTCAGGGTGGTTTTGACTTACATTTTTCTAATGAGCAGTGATGTTGAGCACCCTCTTATTTCCTTGTTGGCCATTTGTATATCTTTTTTGGAGAAATGTCTCTACAAGTCCTTTGCCCATTTTTTATTTTTGTTGTTGTTGTTAAGTTGTAGGAGTCCACTTTATCTGTTTTTACTCCTGTTGCCCATTCTTTCGGTGTCATATCCAAGAAATCATTGCCCAACCCAATGTCATGAAGCTTTTCTGCTGTTTTCTTCTCAGAGTTATATAGTTTCAAGTCTTATGTTTAAGTCTTTAATCTATTTGAGTTGATTTTTATTTATGATGTAATGTAAGGGTCTAGCTGTATTCTTTTGCATCTGAATATCCAGTTTTCCAGTACCATTTGTTGAAGAGACTGTCCTTTCCCCATAGTGTGGTCTTGGCACCCTTGTTGAAGATCAGTGGCTGGGTATATAAGGGTTTATTTCTGGGTTCTCTGTTCCGTCATTGGTATCCGTGTCTGTCTTTATGCTGGTACCACACTGTTGTGATGACTGTATCTTTGTAGTTTTCAAATCAGGAAGTGTGAGCTCTCCAACTTTGCAGGGTTTTATTTTTTTTTTTTTGATTTTATATATATATATATATATATATATATATATATATATATATATGTATTTTTTTTTACTGCATTTTAGGTTTGGGGTACATGTGAAGAACATGCAAGATTGTTGCATAGGTATACACATGGCAGTGTGATTTGCTGCCTTCCTCCCCATCACCTATATCTGGCATTTCTCCCCATGCTATCCCTCCCCAACTCCCCACCCCCGGCTGTCCCTCCCCTTTTTCCCCCCGACAGACCCCAGTGTATGATGCTCCCCCCCTGCATTTTTTTTTTCCAAAATTGTTTTAGCTTTTCAGAGTCCCTTGAGATTCCATGTAAATTTCAAGATGGATTTCTATTTCTGCGAAAACATCACTGGGATTTTGATAGGGATTGCACTGAATCTGTAGCTCACTTTGTGTAGTGATCTTTACTACCCTAACAATAGTGAGTCTTCCAGGCCATGAACACAAGATGTCTTTGCATTTACTGCTGTCTTTTGCAACTTGTGTTTGAAGGCCTATTACAAGTAAAGTACTTATAAGTGAAGTATATTTGGTCACAGAAAAATAATTTAATCTTTTTCCTCTGACAGCATACAGTACAGTTTAAACAATAAGACAAATTGTACAAATAAGAGTGTAGATGGGAAGTGACACTGGCACCTTGGGGATGTGTCATGGGGGTCTCTGGAGGGAGGAGTACCTCTGTGCTTCTCAAGGCTGCTCAGCGGTAGGATCTGTGGGAGACAACAGGAACCACATAGGCCAGGTATTTAGTGGGTTGGAGACCTGGGTGACTGCAAGTGGCCTGGAAGGCCAAAATACAATGCAGGCAAGCCGGAGGGATTGAGAGGGAGCGTACACAGACACAAGTGATCCAGGAGGGCAGGAAGAAGGCCAGGAGCACGCATATGAGTGTGGCAGCCCATGCACCTCCCACAAGCAGAGGCAGGACAACAGCAGATCCAGACAGGAGGAAGACCTCAGTATCTGAGCTGGCCAGAAGGAAATCTAGTTTGTTAAGGATAATCTTAGAAGCTTTCTGCTGATCTTAGATCTCTCAGTTCCACCAAGAGAAGCTCAGATGAACGTCTCTGAGCTCTGCACTTCCGCCAACAGAGAAAACATCAAACAAGGAACTTCCGTTCCCCCGCATGTGCTGTGCAGAAGACACCCACTGCATGTGTGATGTTGAAGTTCATTGCTTCTGTCTCTAATGCACACTTGAGAAACAAGGCATTTGGGCAGTTATACTTTTAAACAGGAAAAAATGAATACTGTTGTTTATCAAGTGCCAGGTGTAGGGGTTTTTCATACACATTATCTCATTGACTTCCTTACAACTGTGTGGGGTGGGGATTATGGTGTCCATCTAAGGATGAAGAAGTTTGCACAGAGATCATCTCAAAGACGATAAAAACTCAACAGTCACGTTTGTGTGACGCCAACCACAGGCTCACATCTGCATCTGCTTTCTCCCAGGACAGAGATAGGGGCAGGTGTACAAGTCTAGCTTCAGACCAGACAAGATGAGCCAAGTGTGACCCAAGCCCTGGGCTCAGCCCTGCACAACTGCTCTTCTAGTTAAAGGAGGGTGTCCACACAGAATGGTCGGAACCCTGGTGACACAAGCGCAGGAAGTCCAGATGCACAGAGCATCTGAGAAGGAGGGTCCGGGAGAACATCTACCTCCCTTCTCTGTTCCTTGCCAGGAAGGTTGAGATGCCAATCCCAGGACGGTGTGCACATGACTACTCCTGGGAGACACCGTGCTGGGCCTTAGTGAGCCATGCCAGGCTGCTCCCTCACACCAGCCTCTTCAAACTTGTCATTAAGTTTTCTGAACCAGCATGACAGGTGCGAGCTGAAGACGCAGTGAGAAGGGGTGCATGCTGCCACAGGCGTGGGCAGACCGAGAACAATGCCACACTCCTGGTGGAGGTGAGGCCCAGCATGGCCGTTGCCATCCAGATGGCAGCTCAGCATGGCGGGTGCACCCACTCAGGACAAGCCTAGTTTTCCTCCCATGTGGGGCCCAGGAAAACCACTCTCTGATCTTCACTGTAGAGTTGGCCCTGCCTCCTCGGGGGACATGGCAGTGTTGCCAATTATTTTTCTGTGTCTTTCATCTTCTTATTTGCTTTTCAGTCTGTCAAGACTGTTTTATTCTTTAAAGCATTTAATCTTGAGAGTCGGAGGATGAAAATAGAAAATTGGCTGGGCACAGTGGCTCACAGCTGTAATCCAAACACTTTAGGAGGCCAAGGAAGGCAGATCACTTGAGGTCAGGAGTTCAAGACGAGCCTGGCCAACATGGTGAAACCCCATCTCTACTAAAAGTACAAAAAATTAGCCAGGCGTGGTGATGCACACCTATAATCCAGCTAGTCAGGAGGCCGAGGTGGGGAAATCACTTACCTGGGAGGCGGAGGTTGCAGTGAGCTGAGATCACACCACTACACTCCAGCCTGGGTGACAGAGCAAGACCCTATATCAAAATAAATAAATACATAAAAAGTGTTTAATCAGTAGACAATAAGGGTAAAGATGGTTCTTCCTCTGTGCTTGGTCACTAAAATGAAATAAGAATTGTAGGAGAAGGCTTTGAGTGATTTGAATTTTGCTTGTTACTAATGGACTAGAATATTTCACACAGGTTCTTAAAAAGGTGCCACTGTACCAAGCCATCTGATGGGACACACCAGGAGAGCTGAGGACCTAAGGAGTCTCTCATGTCTTTAAAGGAAGAAATTAGCATATAATTAGTGGTTGGTTTTTTTTCCCGGGCATGAGTTGGATCAAAAGGGAGCTGTCAGAGCCATGGGCAAGAGTTGATCCTGTCAGTCTTTGCTGGGCTCATGGCAGCCCTGACAATTAAAACACTTTGTACAATAAATGCAGTTGCTGGTGGTGGTGTCACCACTCCCCACAAGCTAGATGAGGAAAGGAAAAGGAGCCTGTCTCAGAGCTGTGTGGCTGAGGGAGCCCAGGCGATGACAGCCAACATTGCCACTTTACAGTTGAAGAAACTGAGGCACGTAGAAGTCGTCACTTGCCCACAGTCAGGCAGCAAGGTCATCACTTTGGAAGTTACTTTCAGAAGGCAAGGTACGCATTTACTGGCCAGGAGACTGCTGGAAAGTTCCAGTCTGCTCTTTCAAGGGCTCTTTGACAGATGGATTTAGAAAAGTGAAACCAGGCACTGACCACCCTCATAAAGGGGCAAGACACCTAAAACTGTTTTCCCGCAGAGCTGCCAGGAGCAGGATAGCTAAGGGGTGTCTTTGAAGCACAGTAAAAATGTCTTGATTGGAGAAGGAGGCAATAAACTTTTCTTTAAAAATCAAGAAGAGACAGTTTGGAAAGAACCTGGGGTCATTGGCCTTGTATCTGAGAATGAGTTAGAATGTAGCAAAGGGAAAAAGATGCCCTGTGGCCTGCACGTAAAGATGCAGTAATTATGGCAGGAGCACAGGGATCTAGTGCATCTGTGCCTCGGATAATGTGCTTTCACATTGCAAGGTGCAAAGACAGCAGATTTGAGTTCCTCCAGGAGTCTTACTTCGATGGCGTATTATGAGAGATATGGAAGTATATTATTAAATGTGCCCATTTCATGGCATAAGTATCCCCAGAACGAGGCTAGATGCACAAGGTTACAGTCATTTCTAATGTTCATGGCATAAGTTTCATGAGTTAAATTTAGAGATTAGGAAATTGTCAGATATTCTGACCTCCTCGATTTAAACTGTAGGCAAGTAATTGACCTCTGAGACTGAGTTTTCCTGTTTGTGAAGAGTTAATGACATATACTGGAAGCATGGCTTGAGGTGAATCACAGCAAGACTATATAAAACCCCAAAAGAGAAATGGGCTCATTTCTTCCTGGTACCCAAGCTTACTTCCTGAGAGTACATCACAATCTTATTCCAAAACAGGACCCCTGTGGCTAGAGAGGGTTAACGTGTCATTCCTGCGCCATGAACCCAGACTTACCAGTAAATGATTTGCAGCACGACCCAAAACCTGGTATATGAATAATATTTTAAGGACAGTATTACAAATTTACACTTTTTAAAAATAAGAATTGTAATTTTATTTGTATAAATGTGAATGGTTGCCTTAAACGTAAGCTCATGTTCTCTTTCTGATTCTGTATAGTATTGCCTTAACAACCATGATATCTGGAAATTTGGAGCAAAAAAGGTCAAATAAGAACTCTCAGGAGAAGACTGTATGTTTCAGATCCTTTATTAGCAAGATCCCTGGGACAGCCAGCAAAAAAGTCAAACAGGGAGGCAGCAGGCCAGTGATTGCCGTAATGTTTTAAACTTAGACCAGTAAAACAGAGCCATTTTACAAAAAACTATGACATTCAAAATTGTTAAAAGTTATGTTTCATTACTTGGGAGTGGTAATTAGCTAGACAATCTGTGATTAAAGTATTATGAAATTAATGGATCTGACAGTTCTCCGTGCAAAACCTCTTTGCATTTTTACTAAGGAGCCAAGAGCCGTGCTGTTTGTGTGCAGAGGAAAATTTCATTGCATATTCTTAACGTGTTCAAAGTGATTCGTTGCTGTTGCTACTTGTTCTATGTTTTCCCCGCATAAATTATAGTGGCATTGTGATGCTAGTTGTGAAATTAAGCCATACTTTATGGAGCTGCCCTTGGTGGTGATGTGAAATTTTTTTTTTTTTTTGAGACTGAGTCTTGCTCTGTCGTCAGGCTGGAGTGCAGTGGTGTGACCTTGGCTCACTGCAACCTCTGCTTCCCAGGTTCAGGCTATTCTCCTGCCTCAGCCTCCTGAGAAGCTGGGACTACAGGTGCGTGCCAACACGCCCAGCTAATTTTTTTTTTTTTTTTTTTTTT